>VYZW01043936.1:154568-172769 GCA_013401315.1 Balaeniceps rex
CGGGCAGAGGCGGAGACCTCGGGGGACAGCGGCGGCTCCCCGGCTCCGCTCTGCTCGGCAGTGCTCGGCCGGGGCCGCCCTGCCTTCCTCGGCGCTGGTTGTCGGTCCATCAAGCGCTGAGGAGCTGCCCTCCTGGCACGGGACAGCCCGAGCCGGGCCACCTGCGGGCCAGCGGACCCGCTGCCGCCGGCCGCCCCGCGGCGGGAGCCCTGTGCGGTGCGCTCCCGGCGCCGGCAGCCCCGCCGCTTTCGCCGTACGCGGGAAGGGTGGGATAAACGCGCGGGTCTCCCCCTTTACCCCCGGCACGAATCAAGGAGGTAAATTTAATTACAGATTTCCCAAAATGCACACACAGCAATCTCGACCGGTGTCAGGCGCGGGCCGACTCCCGGCGTTTACCCGAGATAAACCCGGTCGCAGCCGGGCCCCGCTCCCCGCGGCAGCCAGGTAACCCGGCCGGGTGCCCGGCCCCACGGCGGCGGCTTTCGTGGGGACGCTGCTCGCCTTCCCAGCCGCCGTTTCCTGGCGCCTTCGGAGAAGGCGACCGATGTTCCCGCAGCGCGGGACTGGAGAGAGAAGCTGCATGTCTCGGCCACCGCGACTCCTCTGCCAGGGCAGCAGGGTATGTCCCTACAGCAGCTCCCGTGTGAAGCCGCAGCCTGCCTAGGAGCCCCCGTTGCAAGCTTCGGCTCGGGAGGGGTGAGGATGCGCACGATTTCCTCCTCCTGCGATCCCTCCCAGTCTGCAGAGCAGATGCCTCTGTCCTCCCTTGCTTACCTCCCAGGTGCACCTTCGGAAGCCCCACGGGCATTTAGCTCTGCTGGTCCGGAAGGTCCCTTTGAAACTGGCATAGAGAGAGGACAAGTCAAGGCTGTTGGAGCAGGTGCAGGCTTAAAATTGCTACAGGAAGATTTGTCAGAGAAAATGGTTCAAACATAGCAATGGCTGAAAAAAAAATGCCGCAATTCTTAGTTCTGGATGTTCTAGTAAAACAGAAACTTGTGACAGTAAATTCCTTGCTCAGAAAGGATTTGACAGATTCCTTGTAATTAAAAATAATTGACAAAGTCTAAAACAGGAAACAAAATTACAATGGACCAGGAACCCATGGTTTTGTACCACACAATGCACATGTGAACCTCTGTTTCACCAGCAAAAGCAAGGCCAGCAGAGTCAGTTGGCTGTTGCACGCTAGCATCCTCTCAGGAGAATGGATTCTGTAATTACAGCAGGGAAACATTTATTTACAGACTACAGAATATATGTTTCACCTTTCACTATCAACAGAAAAAAATCAATCCTAGATTCTTTTTACATACAGTCAGTATTTTCTGAAGTTATATGTGTTGGCTTCAATGCAGCAGCAGAGCCTCGCAGGGGTGCTTCAGTGGTCCACGGGGAGCTGTAGCACTGTCTAAACAACCAAAACACTAGTAAGGAGAACTCTGAACAAAGTCATGATACAGAGGAAAAGCCTCAAGTCTGTGACAGGAGCGAGTTTTGGATGCTTCAGAGTAGAGAGTAAAATGTCCCTGACTGCACCTGGCTGTGCAAATTCTGCTTGTTCTACTCAAGGGAACCTGTTCCCTGAAAACAGTCAAACCCAGAGCTGGACTTTTTGCCTGCTGGGAGATATTTCTGGAAGAGTAGCTAGTGAGCAGCTTATACTTGGAGTTTTCGAAGGGCCTTACCCGACTCCGAAGTCAGCAGAAACAGGAATAGGCCATGGACGTTTAAAATAAAAGGTCAGTGCTGCATGAAACAGCAGAAGCGTATAACTAAGTTTGTCATTTAATAACGATACCTACGCCTCTGTAGTCTTAAAATGCTCTCACATTTTATAATCATTCTGAAATTAAGGCCTAACCACATATTAAAAGAAATTCAAAGTAAATCAGAAAGTTTAGGATCAGATTCCATTCCTAATTACTGTAATTAAAGAACAAGTCCCCACAATTTAAGGACTGGTTTGCTCAGTATTTTTTTTTACATAGACCCCTTTTATCTAAGTTAAGAACTTTTAAATAATCTCTTTTTACACGAAAACATAAATTCCTGTTCAGATTGTTTTAATATGGTATAAAATGAGGTTCCCAGGCTTAGACAAATAAGACAATTCTTCGTCTTTTTATTGTCCCTCCTTCTCTGAAGGCAAATAAAATATTTAGAAGCTCACCATCCTTCAGACAAGCAGAAATGCGTATTTCCACATTCATATCAACACTGACTGATACCAAATACTTCAAATCTAACGTCAAGAGAAAACTTTCGTTCTCGTTGCTTCAGTTAGATGTGTCAGGGAGTTAATTTAACTAAAAGAGGAAGGATGTCTGTTGCATGCTATGGATCCCTGAAGCAGCGTGGCTGTCAACTCTTGAGGGTGCTATTCTTCCATCTCAAAGCAGATCTCACTGTCTAGAAGCTAGGGGAGGACGGGAGAAGTGCTCCACAATTCAAAACAGCACCAAAAGTCATTTATGCAAAGTCAGCTGTGCTGGTTTCTGCTAGTAGGGAAGGAAACTGAATAGAAAAACATAATCGTGGAGGAATGTAAATATCTGCTTTATATAAGTGAATTTTGTGACTGTTAAGAGTTTTTAATTGCACTGGAATACTTCAAGTCTCTTCATTTCACCTGAACTTGGCTCCTGTGCTGTTCTCAGACCTTTGACTCCCATGGGCTGCAAAACCTGCCTACAGGATCCAGGCAGGCTTTAGAGGCTGTGTGGGCTCTACAGCACTCTGCTTTCTGATCCAACAGCTCGGAAGCATGTACAGAACATGGCATGTGGCAGCCCCATTAAGAATCAGAGTGCTATTACACATTTATTTTACTACCTTGTTAAACTAGAATATTTCATTGCTACTGACAATGCTCCAGAATGTCCTGTCTGCACGCAAATCTTCTTGGGGTGAATGCCGGCACAGCCCAACCTCTCCTCTCTCCCACCTGCGGAAGGGGTGGGGGGGAAAGGAGACAGATTTGGCTAGGGCAGGGATGGGCACTGTGGGGCAGAAAGGACAGTACGGCTGTCCTGCAAGTGACCAGGGGACATTATCCTCGGCCGGGCGTAGTGCTGTGCCCCAAGTGCACCAGGGCAGTAAGCAGGGATGGAGCAGCGGTAGTTTCCTATGCAAATAAAAAGCTGGCAATTTACCATCTTACTTCTTGTGGTGTAATGAAACACAAACTTCTCCCCTCTCCTGTGTTTTCTTCCCCAGGGGAAACATGATACTGCACATAAAAGCTGCCACACATCACAATTTTCAAAGGAAAAGGCTTTATGTGCCAAAGCCTTGGAGGCCGGTAGATCAGTATGCAGCATGGTATGACAAGTCAACCAGGACCTTCCCTTCAGCTGGGCAAGGCAACTGGTGACTGATTACCATTTTTGATGTGCAGTTTGGTCCAACGACAGATGATTTAATTACTTATCATTACAGCTTTTCTCCTTTGGAGAAACACTGCTCACAACTCCAAGGTGAACCAACTCAAATCCATGCTACCTTCCTCTTCCCTTGTCATATCATTCCCCTTGTCTTCAGGGTCTCTATGATCGTGTCCTCAACCCTTGCTGTGCTCATACTCTACTGACTTCTGGCTCCTCTCCTAAGAGCTCACTCCTTTGCAATTTCCAAGCTAGCTGACTGGGAGCATCTTTTCACTTCCATTTGCCTGATTACTGCTCACCTCCATTCAACTGGCGCTCATAACCCAATCCGTTTCCAGCTTGTCACCTGTAATCAGGCACAATCAGTCTGTGAAGCTGTGTTTTATCCGTTCACAATTTTTGCATGGTTATTGAGCCATTACATACATAGTTCCTCTTTCATAATTAGGACCATATTTCACTGACCATATTCATGGTGCCCAGAATATTCCAAATGCTTTTCAGATACAGGATTAAGTTCTGTTCCAAAGAACATATAGTTGAAATACCACAAAAAAAAGGATGTGATAGTATTGCTCCTTACCTCTCACCATAGTTTTCTTTTGCAGTATTCGGCCATCACCTTTGCCTCGAGACTTCCCCGAATCATGTTTACGGTTCTCCTACTGGTATGCATCAATTATCCCTTTGCTCAATATTTGGCCTATCCACAAATCATCCATTCTCTCTCTGGTCTTTTACCTCAGACTAAACAATAACCTCCCTTCTTTCATACCTGAATTTACTTTCCAATCTTCTGTCTACCTTACAAACCTCAGTGATTTCTCGCATCATGAATAGCTCACGATATTTAATTCATTCATGCTTACATCTCCCTGGGAGGTGGAGCAGTGTTGTTACTCTCTATTTCACAGCTAGAGAGCTGGGAGACGGAATGACTTGCCAAGGCCACACAAGAAATAAGTGGCAAAGCTGAGAATTTAATCTCTCCTATGTCCTGAGCTAATATCACAACCAATGTGCATGCAAAAGTTTGACTACTGCTTCCCTACAAATGAAACACTTCATTTTTCATACACTTCCTTGCTATTTTTAATTTTTTTATTGGAAAAGTTAAATTAACTTTTATCTTGAAATAAATTTATTTCTGACTTGAACTGCCAAGAAAATGTCATTCTTTTCTTTTTGATTTTTGCCTTTGTATCCTTAAGGGAGCATACAGGACATACATTTTTTTTTTTTCCCTAGACTCTATCCCTAGTCTATTGAATTGAAGACTCTCATTGATCTGAGTAGGAACTGGTGCAGCCCCTTAGCTGGCATACAAATTATGCAGCAGAATAATAATAGGGTAGTTATGATACTCCAAACTCAGTTCCCCACTCTGCTTTTAGGGGCAGAGTGTTCTCAAAATACTCTCTGAAGATTATAACTCTTAGAATATGGCTGGCTACTTCTCATGGCATCATCCAAGATGTAATCCAAAAACAGAGATTCAACCTCCTTGTAAATCCAGAAAACTGGAACATAGCTTGTACCTGTGTTTGCACACAGGTGACACCAACTTCAGGCATTTAATTTAGATGCTCTCAAAGTGACTACATGAGCTATGCAGGGAACTTAGGCTCACAAATCTCAATGTCCCGAACCACACCTAAAACTAGATACCAAAACAACAGGGTCTCGATAGGCTTGTCATGCATAAAGTCAGCTGGACTGCACACGTGGGTTAGCATCACTATTTAACAAAATCCTGCTAGTTAGAGCAATAGCATCTCCTCACTTGTATGAGTAGTTCACTCTGATACCCAAACCGTACTATGATTATCAGCTCCTCCTAAAACCACTCATTTGCAATACTAACTAAGGTAGCAGCTAAGGCTAAGCATACATATTGGTAACTGTTCCAGAGCACACCTATGTGAGCACGGCAATGTAACACTGAATCACACAAGAAGAAAATACCCTTGTTTGTCTATTATACATGTGTTCTGACTTTGCATTGATCCTTTGAAAATATTCATGTGGTCATCCTGTAACATTATTCACACCTGTTCTTTTAATGCAAAAGGTAGTTTATTGGGGTAAGCATAACTTCGGCAATATGTAAGGAGACCATGTATAGTCAACCCCAAATCATCCGGTCTTCAGAAGGTACATTTACAACGATGGGCTAATACATTTTGAGGCTACTTAAGTAATGAGGAACCTTGCCACTGACTTGGATGTTACTTCTTGCTGACCTCAAAAGACTTTCAAAAAGAAGATGGTTGTCATGGTTTAACCCCAGTTGGCAACCAAGCACCACACAGCTGCTCACTCACCCTCCCCCCCCGGTGGGATGGGGGAGAGAATCGGAAGGGCAAAAGTAAGAAAACTCATGGGTTGAGATAAGAACAGGTTAATAATTGAAATAAAATAATAATAATAATAATAATGGTGAAAAGCAAAACAACAAAAAGAGGAGCAAAACCCAGGAAAAACAAGTGATGAAACCGCTCACCACCCACCGACCGACGCCCAGCCAGTCCCCAAGCAGCGATCGCTGCCCTCCAGCCAACTCCCCCCATTTTATATGCTGAGCATGACGTCATATGGTATGGAATAGCCCTGTGGCCAGTTTGGGTCAGCTCTCCTGGCTGTGCCCCCTCCCAGCTTCTTGTGCACCTGGCAGAGCACGGGAAGCTGAAAAGTCCTTGACTGGTGTCAGCACTACTTAGCAACAATGAAAACATCAGTGTGTTATCAGCATTCTTCTCATCCTAAATCCAAAACACAGCACTATGCCAGCTACTAGGAAGAAAACTAACTATCCCAGCCAAAACCAGGACAATGGTACAGCATGGCTCAGGCTTCATCACTCTTTCTAAGTAGTTCTTGCACTGTGGACATTATTCTGGGAGTATCTGCAAAAATAAAATAAAAAGAATTATATTATGGAAATACCACAGTATGTTAGGTGCTTTCCAGAAGCATAGAAAAAGACCCTTTGCTACACAAAGCATTTACAGTCAGAAGAACAAGATATGAAAAGTGAGAGCAATGGGACTGGAAAGGAAGAGGAAGACCAGCTTATAAAAACAGAGTCACGCCATTTCTTAATTATGTATTTTAGTACATGACACATCCTGTCACAAAACATAGTCCCTGACATGGACTAAGTTCTATGTTCTCATCCTCTCTAAATCAACTTTACTCCCCTTTAGGGGAGATTGTTACAAGGATCAAAATTAACTAAAGAGTAAAAACGTGGTAAAAACTTACATTCTGTAGTACAGTACGGATATGAAAGCCTCATGCTGTTGTTCCACGGATGAACACATTGCTGAATCCATGGCAGACTTTGGCAGCATGAGAACTGCACGAGGCCTCTCAGAGAACTCAAGGATCTGGTGGGCTTTTTACACTTCTCTTACATTGAAGCTATTGTGTGATTCACAAGTCAGACAATGGGGCAGCCTCACTACACAGTAGCTCATAGCTTTTGATTCCCAGCCTGCAAATATTCAATGCTCAAAGTATCTATGGAATTAAGGACTAAGACCTGGAAATATGAAGATAATACACCTTTGGTGCAACCCTTCTTTTATTAATGTCATAAAGCCTTTGGCTTCAGTGGCAGAAAGCTTTGGGGCCACACTTGACTCATATTTTAAAATGTCAGGTTTTATAAATATTGACTCTATACTAATAGAAAGCACTTTTACTGCTCAGTGTGGATGCCATCTTGTATCTGAAAATTTGACCTCCCTGTTGAGCTAAACCCAGCTTTCTCTAATTATCCCACTGCCAGCTCAGGGATTACTGGCATGAGTAATCTAAGCAGGAGTTGGCCTACTAAATGAAAAATGTCAAAGGCAACGAGAGGAAAGTCACAAGGAAGCTCTGCAAAATTCTTAGAGTCACTCGGTGACATCACCAATGAATCCAAACCATGATCAAAGCAACCGCCAGCACTGGGGAACAACAGACGCACAGAAGAAGTAAGCAAGTCAGAGGCAATCTCAGCTTGAAAATGATTGCAGTTTTGTTATCAGTTTCAAGCTAATAATAGCGATACTTCTGGCATCAGAATTTCCCTGACTCTCCAAACAATAACCACTGCACAGAGTTGAGACTTAAGATGCAGCCTACACTTCCGAGCTGGCATAGGGTGCTGAAGTTCCCATCTGCAGCATGTTGACCCTGCCACGGTGATTTCACCTTAAGACTGATCACGCAGCAGGCTGATGGGGCAGCACCGGCTCTCCTGCAACCACTGGCGGGTGACGTGAGCAATGGCCCTTTGGTCCTTGCAGGGATTCCAAAGGGCACTGGAAAACATCCAGCGAAAGGAGCTGGCACTCCTGCCTGCTGAGGTAACATCTATTCTGCCTTCTCAGCCTTCATAGAAAGAGAGGTTGCACACAGTAAAATTCAGCATGCCAGTTCCGTTCATAAAAATAACGAGACGTTACTCACCACTGCATGAATTCCACAAGACCTTTGCATTCACATTTTTCTGTTCAAACTGGAACCTTATGCTTTAGATAAAACAAGTCTTTATCTTAAGTGCAATAAGAGTTAATCACAAACCAGGTGAGTCTAACGATCTGTAGGTTTTTCCTGAAAGGATCACAGTCCCATAAAAATCTAGAAACTAAAGTTGGGAGGTTACAAGGACATTTCAAAATTTTAGAGGAAACAGGACTGGTCACCTCAAGTTACGATGCTTAGAAGAAACCATTCCTTCTGCTTAGTTTTTAAAGGCAGCTGACAGCTGAGCTACAGAGTGCTTTAAATAAATATTACCAGAATTCATATGAATAAAATCAGAAGACTTCTTTCAAAAGAAGCCATCATCTTTTTAATTCATTTTATGGAAGCATAAAAATGATATTTTGTTTGCAATATTTCAGAAAGTAAAAAGCCAGTGACAGTGCTAGGCTGTTTGCGAGACGTTTTGGTATCTAAATCCTCGTAGCAACAATGTCATGTGACTTACATGGCCATATAGTTAATAGTGGAGCTAAGTATAATCAAAGCTAATCATTCAGCAAGAGCCCAGGGCTGAGAGGTTTCGAATTCCAAACAAAAAGTCCTTGCAAACTACTTGTGTTTCTAAGTAAAAAATGAACCAACTACGAATTGGGTTCCCATACTGCAAAAAAGTGTATTTTTTTTCCTTCTACTGCTGTAATTAAAGATAGGAAATGGGAATAAGTTTTTGGAGTCTAAATTATTCACTCTGAATAATTCTTTCAGGCCTAAACAATTAAACTAGATGCTAATTTTATGCAAATTACATGTAATATATTAATATGAGCATAAATCCTACTTTCCTTAACAAACCCCAACATTCTATTAATGGGAATATGAGCAGTACAAACTGCTCACTTTTATGATATAAACGTGGTAAATATAACACAAAGCGAAATTTAACATGGCAAAGTAAAATTTAATTTTAGAAGAATAACTCCTATATTCTTTAAAAGCAGGCAAAAATTCCAGAATTTTAATTACGTGAGTTGCAGGGTTCTAAAAAGAATACATGCAACATGTTTTAGTGTTGGGTGCTACAGCACTGTATTTTATTTTACTAAAATGTATGCTTTTAAAAGGAAGATGATGATTTAAAAACATGCGTGCCACAGAACCCATAGCGTGGTGAGAATGAATCTGTGCTGGTTGTCTGCAGTCTGGCACTGAGCTGCCAAAATAGGACAGAGAAGTGTAACTCCGCACAGAACCCTCTTGCTCCCTGTCAGAGGAACAACTGCCGACAGTTCCCACAGCCAAGACAGCTGGTATTTAGGTATTTAGGTATTTAGACAGTACAGCTGAGAGTGGGTCAGTATTTTCCACTAAAAAGGGGGCTATTCCACACCAGCATGAATGTTCTAGGGACTTTTAGAAAGACTTAGTAGATGGAAGTATTTATATAACTAAGTGCAGGGCTTATGGACCATTTACATTTAACTGAAGTCATCAAGAGATCATTTGCATCTATGGTAGGGTCTAGACCACATAGGAATTACTTTTCTCCATTATTAATAAACTGAAATAAACATCACTTACCCAGCTCAGCATGTCATTGATAAAAGTTTGAGGCTCCCATTTCCTTCTTTTTTATGGAAGTGCAAGACACTGTGGGTCTCCTAACTATAGTTGCTCCTTGTACACAGCTGTGCAAGCTCAGCTGCTGATGCCACTGGATATGCAAAAATTGGTGCCTGTATTTTATGGAAGACAATCAAACCCTAAATATCTGTGTCTCTATGATGAGAAAAGGCTACATGTTCAAACTGTGGGAAATGCTGCAGGTAGAGCTCAGATATTCTGACACATCAGCTGCAAACTCAGTCTTCAGGAAGCCAGACTTTGCCCCAGTGCCCCTTGCCGATTTGTTTCAGTGGGCTCAGAGCTATTCAGTCAAATCTCCCCTGCAGCACTGAAATAATTCTAAGTCCTTGGATCTACACATTTTGGTCAGGGCTAAAAAAATCCATCTGATGGTAGAGTATCAGAACATGTGACATGTATCAAATTTTAAGCCTACTGAAAATCTTTCCAGAAATCTATTTAAAAACACTCAGAAAGAAAGTAAAAGCATGCACGCTCTTCAGTTTTACCATAGCTCAGCTACCAATGCTGCTATAGTGTGAAGTATCTGAGAGCTGTCTGTGAACTCCCACTAAACTTAAGGCCACAGGTAGTGTGCCTTCACATGATGAAAGCCAAAGACTGGCTTTCTGGGGCTGACTGTTTCAGAATATGCTGCAGTATTCTCTCCTGATGCCATACACTACTGTTGAATAAGTGTCCCTACATTAAGACAGTGTTCACACAAACAAAATACTTTTGTGCTTAAGGCATTGGCATTTGTGCCCAAGGCTTTCCAGTTACTTATGGCACCAGCATAGCACAACATCCCACGTTCGCTTGTTAGCAGTGAGGTAGTCTCTCATAGCTGGAGTTGTCTGAGACTGGCTGCCTATGTGCATACATATAGGAGTACACATACACCTGTGTGCACCCATCCTGTCTTCATTTTGTTCATAGGAAGGAAAAGACCAGCACGTGTGCTACACTCAGGTTTGTCCCACCTGCTGAGTCCCTTAATGTCAAAGGGCTTTACACAAGAGGAAAAAGAGGATGAATGTGAGGTAAAGCTACACATAAACAACGTACCTCGAAGAATTTCATTTCCTGGTAAGCAAAGTCCTTTTCTCCAACCGCCAAACCACATTTCCACCGTGACTGTGGGTGACTTCAAAGCAATGCCTGTACTCCCTGGAGGAGGGCCTCAAAAACCTGGACAAACGATTGTGACTTTTACTACATTCTTTGTGCACTTTGAAGGTTTCTACAATTGTGTACACCTTGGTAAAGTCCTCTTTGGAATGTGTATGTTCAGCAAATATTGGGTATGCAGAGAAACAGTCTTCAGGAAAGCCACCATGCTTTGGTAGAGTAAGTCTCAGTCTCTGCCAAGTGGCTGCTGGCATTAATCAATTGCCAGGGCACGTGCAGCACTGGGAGTCTACGAGAGCAGGTTCGATATGTTTTGAAGTGTTCTGTGTTCCCATCAACTTTTCCTTTGCATGTTACACTTTTTTGTCCCATATTTTCGCAGACAGGCTGTTCCCCTCCAAGTCACTGACATCAACTTTGTTGTAATATTGCAGATCCTGAATTCTTTCCTCAGGCAAAATTCCTGATAATTTCAGCTGGTGTCTTAATTGTGTAAGAACTTTGGACCAAATAAATCATGCCTGATGCAGGAAAACCCCACACGATGGCTAAACAAATCAGAATGAGGAGAGTTTCCTCTGTACAAAGATTTCCTGAGTTGGTTTTTAAGGCCAGTGAGAAAACATGCAGAAACATGACCTCAAAGGACATGCTAGTGATGGAGGGACCATAAAGGTTCTCCTGACTATCAGAGTCAGGAGAAATCTGATCTAGTTACTGCTGAGAGGAGAGAAAATCAGTTGAGCCCTTCTCCAGTGACATTGTTGTCCCTGGGACATGCTACCAAAGTGCCTTTTTCCTACAAATTTGGCTGCAGTGTTTATGTTCAATAGAAACCTAACGCTAGATTGTGTCTGGTAAATTCACTATGATAGAGATATTCAGATGCCTGCAAGTGTAAGTGTAATTGCTTTGTTCTTTTGGGAGTCTATAGTATGTTAGAAGGTACACAGAGCCAAAGAGCAGAGAGCTGTGCCCCACTGTTTCTTTGGAATTTGCTTCCATTTCAGGAACCAGAAAAAGAAAAAACAGTTAACTCACCAAATGCAGAGAATCAGCTTTCTGGAAGGAGCATGACACTGTTGAGGTAAGTACTTCTTTTCTGTTGGGGACAAGAGATAGACTCTACTCGCCTGATGAAAGTATCACTGTCACTGATCATCTAGCACAAATTCTCCTAGATGTTAGTAGCAGGAGGTCAATGACAGACATGCTGTAATTGCCAATACACTTTCTCAAATTGTCCTCCCACACATTTTGTATGATCCAGGCATAAATAACTCATTTTCTATTCACTTCTATGAACAGAAGTGAGGCAGAGTAAACAATCAGGTGGACTATCCCCTGCCAGGTGACAAGCTCTGAGTTTCTTCTTTCTTTTCAAGTGGCTATTCATGGAGCTTTTTATGGTATTTCAGAGGTCATATAGGTTGCGGGGAATAATAAAGCCATTGATAAGAAAGAAGTTTGTGTCCTCATTCTCCCAACACCATGAGACTGAAGAAGAAACAGAGCTATGTCTCTCCAATTTCATTGCTTTTCTGGAAGGGTATTTATTTTAGGCTTCTGTTCTGAAGAACCATTTTGAAGTCTGGATAAAATTCATCCCTAAAACTATTTACTCTTCTTGATATCCTATGAATAACGTAATGTTCTTCACCGGAGTATACCCCGTGACAAATAATGCCCTAGTAATTATGGGTGGGGATTTTCATGCGGTGACTGATGATGCCTTGGAAAAGAGCCATGGCACTGTGCATTCAGAAGCTAAGCTATCTAAATCCTTGCAGACCTCATTTATGCTTTTGGGAATATAGGACAGGTGTGGCAGTTACTAAACCTGGATACTTGAGAATTCACCTCGTATTCCCAGGTGTGGGCCATTAATTCTCGCTCAGACTTGTTCAGTTCTAACAAGTCTCTTTTGAACCAGATTTTATATGTGCACATATACACACACGATACATAGCATTTTCCTTTCAATCCATTTATCTACTTTGTTTTCACTCATCTTTAGCTATGCAGTCTCACCTTACATTTTACGTACATGTGGCAGCAAACCCCAATATTGATCAGTGGCAGTCTACAAATCCCTGTCACATTCTGTAGATAACAGAAGACTCGCAGTTTGCATTGTTCAGTACAACTACTGAAGAAGTTCAGGTAACACTCAAGCCAAGCCCCAGTGAAATTCACAACAATGGCTATACCAATTTTAATTGGATCATGAGACATCAGAGCAAAGCCAGAGAACACTCAAACACAAGGCGATAGAAACTGTAAAACCCTGTAAAAAACTGTAGAAGAATGTGGGGGTCCTTCATTTTGTTAGATGCTCTTCCAGAAATCTGAACACTTTGGGGTAATGTGACACACCTAGAGCCTCCTCCCAGACCAGGCATTCTTCAGGGACACACCTGATATTTTCAAACTCAAATACCTACAAGAAAGCTTCTAATTCCATATTCTGATATTTCTGTAGAAGGTCACAGATAGTAACCCCATCTGCTTTGCTCATTTTGAAGGGACTCGTGGCTACTGAACACTAATGAATATCTGGTCAACTTTATTTACTTAAAATACATTGGTCATCTTCTAAGCAGTCCTCTGGAATACCGTGAAGAGAGGGGATGATATATGTTAAATTTTGAAAAAGCACACATTTTTGTGACAGTATTTTTGTGTGCGTAGAATTGTCGCAAGACGACAAAGGATTACTTGGGGTAATGAGATGGTCTTCTACCTCCAAATCCCTCAAGAGGCCACCGCTGTAGTGGTACGCTTCTTAGATCAAAGTACCATCTTGTGAAATGAAACATCGGTATTGGAGAACCTGAGCTGGTTTGGCTTGAAGCACAAATTCCTGACAGTGGGAAGGATAAGCATAGGGTGGGTAAGAGTTTCACTGAAAAATAAATTTATCATCAACAAGTATTTTGTAGCTATGAAAGAGAAGCCTCTGACATGTGACTGTTAAAGAACCCAGCCTACTAACCAGAATAACATACAAAAAAAGTGAAACTTGCAAAAATGGGCACACCTTTACCTATGCAGCTGGCTAATTCTAAAAGTGCTAGCTAAGTTTCTGATTAAAAAGTTTAACTTCCTGATAATGCCATGAAACAAAAATACAGCAATTAAATAATTAAATCTCAGGGCAAAACTAATGTAGATTCCACCTAGATGAAACCAGTCCATCAAGCATGAAGTACCAATCCTCCACTTAAAACTGTAGAGGAAATGGGAACAGCTGTAGCTGGAGAGAAGTGTGGCATGTAACACCTATGAAAGTGACAGCTTGGGTTTCTAGTAAAAGCGATCACCAACATATTAGTTTTCTCAGACACTGTAAGATTTCTGTGTTAGCCTGATTAATTTTGCTATCACCCAATAGCCTGCTGAAGATGTGGGACAGGGAACGGCTGTCTGTTTTTTTTTTTGTCCTCCTGCATTTGAGAAAGATTCCCTTTATTCTGCCCATGTAATTGAGTTAATCTCTTTTCAGAAACCAGTATGAGTAAGTCTAGATATCTGGATAACTTTAATATTTTGATAACTGCAAATAAGGGAAGTAGTACTGGAAGATGCAGAACTAGAAACTGGAAATACTTAGTTGCAAGGCTTATTAGCTGCATAGAGAGAAAGAACAAAGGCATTGGATTTTTCCTGTAAATGAACTCCAGGCAGTGTTACAATAAAATGGATGTTTGCTATTAGAACAGAATGGCTCCTTTCTTTACTTAGCATTTTCTAGAACAAAAGCACTGTAACTTTCCAAGGCTATAGTGAGTCAGTACTAGAATTAGAAGTGCAATCCTGAAATAGCGGTCACCACTAAGCAATGTTTCCTCTCCTTTCTCTTCACCTATTCAAAAAGGCAACCTCTGACACATCATTTATTAATAGACAAGTTTCTATCATTTAAATTATTAAATTGGATTGAAAAAACACAGAAATTCTGTGCTTAACAAGTATAAGCTTTTTCAAACAGATAGAGGTATTCATAATGCTTTTTCTTTCTGAATTTTATTTTTTTGAAATACAGACAGATTCCTGATAAATGAAACTCAGAAATCCTTCTGAAGCTTTTATAATCTCAGCTCTCCAAAATTTAGATTTCTAACGTTCAGATTTTGGTCTTGGTGCAGGTCAGTCCTGAATGCAAAAAGTAATTCTTGTAATACCAAAATGCAAGGGCTATTAAGAGAAGGGAGGTTTGCAATAATAAGATTAGGGAAAACCTCTATTACAGACTTTGTATTTCTGGGATATTCCTGAATGAATGTCATCTGCTTGGTGATCATAAGGAATGCAATCATATTCAGAGAGTTTTTCTATGCAGTTTTGAACAGATCTAGGTTGAGCGAATAGTGGTAGCAGTTACCAAGAAAAGCTTTATTTTGTTATAATTCAGTGCATTTGCCCTCAAATACATTAACACACCGTACATCACAGCCTAGAATGGTGTATTTTTACCTAAGAGGCCTATTTATTTCCACCTGTAAAATATATATACATTTATTTTCCTCTCTTCTAAATCACTGGAAATGACTGACTTCTCATTTAGAAGAATTCAAAGGCACGGATGTTAGACCAGAATGAAAAACTACACAGTAGCATCATGTGTGAAAAGTAAACTTTTAACAGAAATGTGCAAGTCTGAAGTAAAAAAATCCTGTGAAGGCTTATCAACGAGGGAAATAGAGGCAAAGAACTGAATGCTTACAGAAAAATGTATTTTTTGAAGTGTAGGTTGTAGTCCAGGGTGTTTGTATGGTTTTTATTTTAGGACAAAGAAATAATTGCCCATGAAGACAGAGGTAACACGCATAAACACTGGAATCAGACACAACAGAAATGATTCAAACAGCAACAAAATAGTTTTCACACTGTAAGTGGAAGGCTGCAGAGAACTTCTGAAATGTTTTTGTAAGTATTAAGGGAACATACTGAGTGGGTAATACACAGGGACATTTACCCCAACAGGCTCCTCTCCCCTTTACACCTTCTGCCTCCAGTTCCCACAGTTTCCATTTCCTCAATAGCCTTTCTGCCTCTGTGATTTGCTGTAGATTACTTGAAGATGCTGAATACCTGTGTAATTTTTTTCAAGGACTAAAGTCTTTAAAGAATCATGAGACTGGATTATGTACATGAAAATAAGATACTATTACAATATTGTCTGCAGTCATATAGGCTGACTGTTGCTATAGGAACACATCCAGAATCAGAGTGAAAAGGACTCCATCCCAGCAGGGACCAGCCTGCTTGTGACACCCGACTCCAGAACTACTGCACAGCTCACGTAACTTGTAAATAAGCAGGTGAAGTGTGTATTTCAATGCCACATCTCCAGAGCAGTTGCCCATATATTTCTGTGATTACTTTTTAGATCGCTTCCATCATATTCTATTTTTACTGTAATGCTGTGGGGAAAAAAAATATCCCGCAAACACTAAAGTACACTGTGTGATGGTTTTCCTGTAATAGAATACAATGCCAACCAAGCACCGGAGCACTTTATGTGCATGGAATTATGCGTGAGTGTTAATGTTTAAAATAATCAGACTCTATGAGAATAAGTTGGTCTACATTTTATTTTCTTCAGCTTTCTTTGATGAGGATTAATGAATGAATGGTCATAAAGTGCCCAAAAATCCTAGGAAAGCACTCTAAGAGCACACACTTACTTAACCATTGTGAGCAAAGGATAATGTTTAATGCCTACCTGGAATTTCGCTCTAGCTATAGATGAGTCATTGTCACAGAAAATGTAACAGTTTCAACTGAGAAACAGAAAAACATTAGAGATGTTAAAGCAAATACTTGATGACTGACAAGGAAAAGTATCTTCATGGTAATGAGCTGAGTAAAACTGTTTGCCCAGACTAATCCTCAGAATTCTTCTGCAAATGTGGTTTATTTTCCACAGGGCTTTACAAAAACAACAAAACCCACACACAACATCAGACAGCCATAAAAATGGCAAATACAGATAATTATATCTACATTACTGAGCTCTGCAACTGTGCTTACAAATCTGATTCTTCTCACTGCTTTTGCAGACATGAAACGTTTCCCAAGTAGGTCTATGTGCTGAACTGGAGTAGCATACAGATTGGTACTTTTTCTCTCTGCATTTAAACAAAACCTACTTTTTCCACACTACTGTTTTCACCGTCTGCACACCTAAACTTGTTCAAAACTTGCTTACCTTATAAACTGATGATTTTCAGAACTGCCCACTCCAAATGTGCACACCTGTGTATTGAAGTGTGTATTGCCCATTTGAAGAGCTATAAACACATCGTGCGCACATGCAATGTAAGACATGAGAGCATATATATTTTTATACTGCGCTTGTTTAGGCATAACTAAGGTGATGTGAACCAAAGTGTCTGGAAAATATTACGGGCCAAAAAAATTCTCCACAAAAAGTGAATCGGTGCATAACCTTTCTATGACATTCAACTCTAGATGTTTAATATGTTTTAAAAGAAGAATTAACTAATAATCCATGAATTTTAGGAATTTGCCATAATTTCTGTTGTCAAGAGGACAGTTAAAATTTTTATTTGATGTCTTCGGTATTCTTTCCACCGTATATCACAACATCCTACAGGGGCAAATCACACAGCAGCTAGATTGAGATGGAAATACACTGCCAGGTCCTAATTAACAGCCCAGGAACAATTAAGAGATGCCAATCAGTACAGAAGCACAACGCGATCTACTTTGATGCCCGTGGGGCGCTGGCCCATCTCGTGCCAGCTGCCCCCAGAAAACCACCCAGCCTGGCCCCGGCGGCGGGAAGGCGGCAGCGGCCTCGGGGGGGACCGAGACTGCCCTCTCCCTCACGCGTGGCCCGGGGATGAGCTCCCCGCGCTGCCTGAGAGGGGGAGTTACCGAGGAAACACGGGTTGGGCTTCTTCCCCTCAGGCTGCGGGCAGAAGGGAGGCGTGGGGCCCGTCTGGAGGTGCCACCGGGCTCCTCGGCCCGGAGGGCAGGGGGCGGCCGCCCGGCTCCCCACAGGCCGCGGGGGACACGGACGCCTGGCTCCCCTTCCCGCCAACCCCCGAGGCGGGAAGGGAGGCCTCTCGACGCCTCCTCTAGCCCTCTTCGCCGTTGGAGAGGGAAAGATGGCGCCCGCAGGCTGGGCCGGGGCGCAGCCAGCCGCTCCGGGGACACGCGTGGCCGTGCAGCGGGTGTCCCTCCACCCCGGCTGCAGCAGCACGAGATCACAAACCCCGCAGCAGGGCGCGACACCCCTCGGGCCCTCTGGGCTCCTGACGCGGCGGGCGGAGCCAGCGCCGCCCCGCGCAAGCAGGGCACAGCTCCACGGGACACGCACCGGCCCCACAGGAGAAAAAAATAAAAAAACAGAACCCCCACGCCACGGCCTCGCCCTTTAACAGCGCCGGCGGCCTGATTGGCCGCGCGGGCTGCCAATCCGGGCGGCTATTGCATCATCCCCGCGGCCGGCTGGGTGGCGATTGGCGAAGGGGCGGGCGGAGCGGGAGGGTGTCGCAATCGCCGCTCGCCCGCACGCCACACTTTAAAGAAAGAGGCTCGGGCC
>VYZW01043936.1:173026-209158 GCA_013401315.1 Balaeniceps rex
ACGGCTCGTCCTCCGGCCGTGAACGAGCGTGCCTGGCCTGGGAAAGGTCTGCGAGCGGGGCTTGTAGCCCCGCCGGTGCCGTTCGCCCCGCTCCCGGGAGCGCGCAAGGCCGCAGGGATCCCAGGAGCTGCCCTGAACCACGATGAAATGCCCTGCTTTAACAACTGGTATTCTTCTTTTCTAGTTTCTCAGTGCCGTTTTGAATGTCTTGACAAATCTTTCTGGTTCCCAACAAATTTTTGTAGCTCCAGACGCAACTTTCAAAATAGATCTATCACAGAAAGCTTGACGTCGGTTTTAGCTCTGACATCTGGTGGGAAATAGCAGTCATTAAGACAACTCAATACTCCCCTCAGTAATAGTGCCGTGCTGGTTATAACACCTCTTCAGAAAGTATAAAAATTCATAATTGGAAAACGTTCAGATTTAAGGAATTAGTTCACCTTTAGAAATAGCTACCTTCATTATAATTCAAAAGACAGAGTCAAATTGATACCTCCTTGCCTCCTGGCATCTGGGATTGTGATTTTGTCATCAATGCTGCTAGCCTGCAATTAAAATACGTACTTTAGATGTTCTGAGCACACTTTTTAAGGAAGTTTGAGTGCATTTTTCTTGTAAGGTGTATGGTAAAAATGGAGGTTCTGAGAAAAATATGGGAAAGTGACTTTGTCAGCTATGGCAACAGATGATAGGTTTGAGCTGCCTAGTCCCTAGCCTTCAGTATGTGAGTTACTATCAACTCTTACTAACTTGCCTGTGGGAGCATGTAGAAAACCACACAGGAGTGGGCCCTCCCAGTGTGCAGCAAACATATGTCTGAAGTTTTATGCTGTCGTTCTTTGTACAGGGTCATCTGGATTTAGAGTCAGATCCTACAGGGGTATTCCTACTGAAGTCAGAGAGAAGGGAGGCCACCTATTGCTGTTCAGATTGGGCCTGATTTTTGCATTAGACAAGACAGCTGAGTGAATTTGTGCAATAAAGTCATCCTGACTAATAATCAGAATCAACACAGTCACATCTCAGGATGTGAGGAGAGAAGCGCTTTGTATTTTTTGCTGCCAAGTAAAAAAATACTGATTTAATTAACAAATTAAAACACATATTTTGTTTTTTGCCAAAACAAACATTTAGAAATTTAATTTTTTAAAAAATTTTTTTTGTGAAATCAAAGATTTAATAAAGGCCTTGATTTGCTTGGGAGTCTCTGTGGTCCCTGAGGAGCGCTGTCAGACAGCATGAAACATCTCTCTGCCTGAGAAGACACCTCTGAGTTACCAGCTATTGTGCTGTAGTGGGTGGCCAGCTGATGTCCTGGGTGGCCAGTTGGTGGCCCAAGGAGAGAACAAGGCAGTTCTAACTGGCCACTGGAAACACTACCATGTGCTGGGTGGAACCAGCCTAGGGCTGTTGCTGAGCTCAAGCTAATGAGCAGCTTTATAAGAACAAGATGCTCGGAAACTCAGCTGGCTCTCCGAGGAGCTGCCTCCTGCTGTGCCGGGGCCATCACCCATTCACAGCAAACCAACCTGTTTGCACAGAGGAGCGGAGCAGCTGCGTTTGTGTGGCACGGTGTCTGAGAAACGAACTCTGAGAGCTATCTGCCTCCCCACCCTCGTGGCCTCTCCCAATTACTGTGTCCTTTACCTCACCGTTCTTGAGAGCCCCTTCTGTATGTCTCATACCAGCTGCCTTTAAATCTCCTTGCAGTATTCCATGAAGGATGCCCCATAGCACCTGTCGCTATCCAGGATATCCTTCCCTCTCGTTGTTCTGTTGAAGAACTGACAACTGATAATAAGGATCCAGCCTCCAAATAACCAGGGGGAAAAATTAGTTTCAAGTCTCAACTGTTACCACTCCTGGGTCATCTGTGATGCAGTACAGTTAGTGCTACTTGCTTTGCAGAAATTGGAGCAGGACAGGAATCCAGGTGTCACCTCTCCCAGGTAAGAGTTCTGATCATCAGGCCAAATAAGAGCATGTCTCACTCAAGAAATAGTTATTTGATACAAAATGGATCAGTTCCAGTGGGAAGGAATTGAGGGAGATCTGTTCTAGCAGGGCTAAACACTTGCTTGAGAGGTATGACACTGGTTCATCTTCTCTGCTCATATCCGTGTACTGCCGAGATAAAATATTCCATTAAAATTTGGTTTAATGGAACAAATAATTTTTCCTTTGAATGGCAGGGGAATTTGACAGAGATCTGAAGGGAATGTTAAAGCAGTATTAAATCGTTTCAATAGCACAGAGAGAAATAGCACATGGAACCTGGTGATGTGAAGAAACTTGTTATACATAGGGTGGGGTGCCTTCGGGGGCAGGAGCCACCCCTTCCTCTGTAGTATCTCATGAAGTACAGAAAGCGGACCGTGAAAATGGTATGGGTTACTTAACTGGGCTGTCCAGATGAAGTTAGCAAGCACTGTAATGTACTGAAATAGAAGGGACAGGAGAGCATTCTGTCTTTGAAAAGATGCCAAAAATTAGTGGAAAAATTCAGTTGTCAGAGGCGATCTAACAGGGCTATATACTCTTTGAGGGCTACAGAAATCCTGTATTTAAAAATAAAGCTGAGACAAAGCCAGTATATTCTCCAAGAGGAGCATACACTTGCATCTTGACTAAAAATGTCTGTGCAGTCACACATGCACAGCTACTATAACTGGCCCTGCCAGTCTGGCATTTGTGCACGGTGACATCTTGTTAGCTGTATATTCAGTTTAACTGCTGAACCAAATCGCTTATTCAGTCAGAATGTAAGACTTAAATGTGGTTTGCAAAAGTTGCTTTAAGAGTTGAAATCAGGAAAATACTAAATAAAAAGGTTAGGCATGTATGTATATAGATTTAGCTATACAGATGTCAAAAAGAGTTGATCGTCTCTTTCTGCCCTGAAATATGGAAATGAAAAGATTTCTTGATAGGAGCGGTATGGGTATACTCACACATCATCTTCATGTGTTTTATGTGAGAAGACTTCTCAGCGACAGAGAACGTTAACTTTGAATAACATTCAAGACAAACTTAATAGGCTTTTCAGTGAATTTTACTGAACCACACTCTGCAACTGCATCTTGTTCTGACTCCCTCATTATGGAAGAAAATTTGCAATTGATATAGACAGTAGAATTTTAACCTTCTTAATGATACCCTAGCAGAAGGTAAAACAGCAACTCAGGCTGCTGAGAAAAACAAACAAGAACAGTAAACAGCTGATGAACCTGTGAGTTTAGAATGACCAGTGACACACAGCAGCTCGTTTGCAAACATCTCACCACATCCGTTCATCAGCTAGACACAGGAATACAGTCATCCATCTCTTGTGCTGTTACTGATGCAAGCCATAATCCCTGGGTTGGACCTTGCCGATACTGGGTGGTTAGCATTGCCCACCGCTAACTTCAACCGCTTGCTTTCTCAGCGGGTCCTCTTGAGGATGGGCAAGGAAGATGTTGAACACTAATCGTATGACACTGCATGTATGTGTGTGACAGAGCATAGGGCTGCACCGTTGCAATGCACTCTGATCTTGAAGTAAGATTGGTTTATGCCAGTTAGATACTTTTCTTTAACATGACAAGAAATCTACAATCATTTGACTGATCACGGAGTACTTTTCATTGGAGCCACAGGTAGGCATTTCAGGAACTTAGAACAACCCTGTTGCGCTTCCCCTCTTCTCTCCCAAACTTCTCTCCCAGACATTTAGGAGGTCATCCCGTGAGATGGGAAGAGAAGGGGAGCAGCTGTTAGCCTTGCCAGGGCCGTGTCCCTGCAGCAGCTGTGGTGGAGTCCTCCTTGTGCCACCAGTAGGGTCAGGAGCAGGCTGACCTCAGCAGCGGGAGAACGTGAGTCAGGTGAGAGGGTGTCCTGCTCATCAGGCCTGTTTGTCTGCTAGAAAGGAGAGTGGACAATGACCAGTGCAGGAGCTACAGCAGGGGGACGTATTTTGTGGACGAGTCAGCTGTGGCTGCTGTCTTCCTATGGGTGGCAACAGTCCCCTGCTTTTGCCGTGTAGTGATTCTCACATTGCCATCACCCTGCATTCCTGTCCCACCTGCTCGTTACAGTACCATTACAGGCTTAGCTTGTCTTACCTTGCTTGTGGTTGAAGGGGTTCCTTTAATGTCACTCAGTCACGGCCTTTGCAGCACACTACCTTTTTCCATAGATTATTTTTTACCACTCAGTACTAGTGAGACCTTAAAACAGTCATCAATTTGGACATCATCTTCAAAAACAAGTGCTGCAAGATGATCGAGGAAAGGTGGACAGTCTGAGCACCCTCACTCCAGAGAAAAGAAACCAGGGAGGAATTTGTCTGTGCGTACACCCAGAGGGATGGTCTGAAGAGGACAAGGATCAAGTACTCCTGTTGGTCAAGAGTCAGGCTGTTAATAGGTTTAAGCTGCAGAAGGAAAACTCCAGTCTGAAAATTAAGAAAATTATATAACTGGAGGAAAAGTTAGACAGTGGAACCTGTTGCCAAGACTGAGGTTGTGAAACTGGAGATATTCGAGGCTAGGCTAGACACCCATCCATCAGGGATGGCTTTGGAATAACTGAGTAAAGCCAGTGAACAATGCAAACAGCTTGACTAGATGACCCAGTAACAGTCCCTTCCAATCCAAATACGTTTGAGAGGCTTCTGAACCATAGTTGGCAGCTTGTCCACTTCCAGCACAGTTGTGATGTGTTATTGCCAGATGTACCATCAGTACCTTATGCTAAAGCTAGTGATGTGTAAGGCTGTAGCTGAAGCCAGCACCTTTAATAGCATTTTTTTCTCTACTAGGTTCACCTTGCCCTTAATCCATGTGAAGACCTGTTGGAAACACCTTCTAGAAACATAAGAGTTTTCAGTCTCCTAATAAATTCTGTTGTGTCCAAGAAGAGCCTGTCCAAATGAGCAAGACATCCCAACAGAACACCGCTACAGATGCGAACGGAGTAAGCGTGATTCACACCCAAGCACACACCAGTGGTTTGCAGCAGGTTCCCCAGCTGGTGCCCGTTAGTCCTGGTGGCGGAGGCAAAGCTGTGCCTCCGAGCAAACAGGGAAAGAAAAATTCCTTTGTGGATAGAAACAGTGATGAGTATCGTCAGCGCAGAGAGCGAAACAATATGGCAGTGAAAAAGAGCCGGTTAAAAAGCAAGCAGAAAGCACAAGACACGCTGCAAAGGGTCAACCAGCTCAAAGAAGAAAATGAACGTTTAGAGGCAAAAATTAAGCTCCTGACCAAGGAGCTGAGTGTACTGAAAGACTTGTTCCTCGAGCACGCACACAATCTTGCAGACAATGTGCAACCTGTTGGCACTGAAACCACCACAGCAAATCCAGAAAACAATGGACAGTAGACACTGTTGCAGCCTTATGAAATGAACTCTTGAGGTGCAGCTTGTCTGCAACACCCATGCAGTAACTAAGCAAAAACTCTGTTCTTTTAACCATCATTTTCTGGAGATTTTCTTCTTTTTAGGTTTAACACTGAAGATTTGATACAATTAAACCAGAAACTGCTAAGGTTATTTGTTTTAAATATTTTTCTCCTCTAAAAGTTTTATCTAATAAATGCACATCTAAATTCATAGTCAACAAGGAGCTTAGTATTGGGGAAATAGCATTTTCACAGAAATGTTCACTTACCTTCTTATAGTTTGCATAATGGGAAGAATCCAGCAGGATGGTTCACTGTAGTATCAGAAACTCATAATTGGATAAAGTGTCTTTTAAATACCTTTTAGTGTATTTAAGCCCTTTATTTTCTCCATTATATATTACAAATCTGCAAAGGCCATGGAGGTTGTTTGCTTTTCTGTTTGGTGTGGACTACTTTAAATCTGTAGACCAAGTCCTACACAGCACCACTTAGGTCTTCCCTGTCCAGTTATAGTTAATGGGGAGGGTGTAGTAATAGTGAGCTGGGATGCTTACTGATGTTTTCTAAAAAAATGGCAATATACTATGATGATATATACAGGCAGTTGGCTTCCAAATAGCAAATGAATCTGTACAAGAGGTAACATGTACATCACGTACAAGAGGTAAAGCAGCACATTGACAAAGCCTTTTAAGCCTGTGTTCATTCACATGACTCACATAGTGACTGGGGCCTTACGAGAACAGGATTTTGGTTTTCAGAAAATGTCAAAATGCTACCAAAAAAATGTGCTCTGCAAAATTGCATTCTTGCTGGGGTGCAGGTATCAGGGAGAACAAAATGTGCAGCTTGGCTAAGCAGTGAAAGGGGTAAGACAGCATCTGTTCAGCCAGAATGTATGGATCACTGCTCGTTGACATTCATCTCTGTTTTTATGGCTGTTCAGATTTGCAGCCAAGATTTTACAAAAACTCACAGTGATTTTAAAAATAAATGGCCCTAGTTTGAATAATTGATTCAGTGGAATTTCTAAAGCCATCATACAGTTGTGTGAAGGAGTATCTTTGGTCTTGTTTTATTTTCATAAAAGTTTTTCTATAGCAACTTTTTTAGTGCTAGTGCTAAGTCTTTTCCATGATCCATAATGCAGTGGTATGTACTATATTGAGGATTTAAAACAATAAAAGTAAAGCAGGAACTTTGATGTAACCTTAATTTATTTTCATTTTTAAATATTTCATTGATGGTATGGTTGTGTTACATTTAACCTGTGTGTCTGGCTAGTGGATTATTACACTGTCTTAATTTCCCTCCTACACTACCTTTTTCCATAGATTATTTTGTAGGATGCTTGTTTGCCTTCTATCTGTACTTAGGAAGAGAACCTGGATATTATCTCTATGAAGATGCTGTTAGAAAATGAAACCTTGAAAAGTTCTTCTTGAATTTAAACTTTTAATACATGCAGAAAACTTTTATGGATCGTTTTGGATTATGGTAGTCTTTTTACAGAGATGTTTTTTGGTTCTAGCTGCAGCTTAAGTAGGTAGGGTTTAAATATCAGAAGCTAATAAAAACCTTTTGCTTCTAGTGCTGGCCTCATTTTTCCTGTCCCTTTACTATTTCCCTCAAATGTAGAGGTGCACACCTCAAGCGGCTATCTTTGAGAAATCAGTGCAAGTCTCCATTCCTGTTTTCCACTCGGGTTTTCACTCCATGGAAAGAATCGGAAACTCATTATATTTTTGGCTGAATTCCTGATTTAACAACAAAAAAAAGAAATTTAAGACTGAAAATGTACTACAATTAAAGGGGGGGGAACAGAACACCAAAAACTACAAGGAAAAAGATGACCTGAAAGCATGTCATTGGTTAACTGTGCACCTACTCTGGTGCAAAAGGCAGGAGCCAGTCTCTTTCCTGGTTGTCTGCTCTGTGAATTGGGGTGAATTGGGAATATGTGGCCCTGTTGTCCTGCAATTGGTATGACAGGCTGATGTGGGGTCCTCCCCTAATAACCTCCAAATCTCTGGTATTTGTTTCTGATTTTGGTGGAAATGATTTCTTAAATCTCTTTGAGTGGGAGTAATACTCTTTCTGATGCTCTGGAGGGTGACTTCCCACCTGTTACTCCTGACAGCTCCGATTCCACTTCCTTCTTGTTTAAAACAAAACCACTGAGTTATGAAAAGTCATTTGTTTGCACAATGACATTTCTGGCTTAGCAGTCTCTGCCCTTGCTTGCTTTGCCTAGGGAAGCATGTAGGCTGTGTGCAGCACATCACTTTAATATGTGAAGCCATGGACCCAAGATTATAACAAATTATTATTTTAAATCTACCCTCAGTGAGAGTTTGGTTGCAAGAAAGGCGTTAGTCTATTATTCTAAGCCCCCTCCTGCCAAAGTAGCTGTTTCAGACCCCCGAGGAGCAAAGGCAGAGGTGAGGCTTTCACCTTCTTTGCCCCAAGGTGGAGCAGCCCAGGCTGTGTGACAGCAAAATGCCTCAGTCTTACTCCTCCACTGCAAGGCACAGGAGTAGACCCATACCTAGGTGATTTGGGCGATTCGCTCTTCTTCCTAAAGAAAGGCTGGAATAAATACACATCTACACAAGAAAATTTCAGTGTAGGCCTATAAAAGTTAAGGTTTTCCTTTTGACACATTTTTCTTAACAATTATAGTCTGTGACAGAATACAGTGCCTGTCACTGCGGGAAGGAGCATTACAGCATTGTACGTTTCACCAGGAAACCTTATTCCCATTTTCTCACTGTACCACTAAGAGGACGGGTCTACTCTAGCCTCCACGAGCACTAGGAGGCTCTACCACTTTAACTATACCCTGTAGCTGCAGCAGCGTAATTGGCGTGGCAGATAAATCCAGAGTGCATCCAACCCCAGGGAGATGAAGCAATTTAAATATATCAGTTCAGAAGTGCTCAGACCTTTCTAAACACACAAACTCGCTCAACATAACATGCTCTTTCTGTTATTTTGGTGCCACTCTATTCAAGTCTGTTTTCAAGTGGAAAAGGCATTTGGGAAAACATGATAGCTAACAGCCTAAAATATCCTAATGCAGTAAAAAAGAAAGTTTGCCGTAACCTGTATTTTCCCCCCACTAATACATTTTAAGTGTATTAAATATCACTGCCTTTTTTTAAAGGCTTACTTCCTTGCCTCCCCCCCGCTGCCCAATTTAGAAAAAAGTTCTAATTCACTTTTTGCTTAAGTGGATAAAAATTATCGTAATTACAGAACAGACTTCTGGAAGGAAGATGAAATTTATATTCACCAAATTCATGGGCCTGATTATGAAGGAAAATGGGAGACGGTGCACCATCCCAGGCCGAAACGCATCCACGTCTCGGGCAAGCAAAACAACAGAGAAGCTGGTTACATGAACGAGTGCTTTCCCCCCAGAATGTGCGTTAGTTTGTTCGCTGGTACATGTCGAAGCAGAACCAGTTCTGCCTCCTGCAGCACGCCAGATTGCTCGACCTGTTCTGCAGCAGCAGAGCCCAATATTTGCCAAGATTAATCACAGGCAGGGAAAGGCCTATTAACTAGACTGGGGTTACAGCTTGGTTGAAACAATTCCAAAACTCGCTTTTTTTGAAAATCTGTGAAGTGTTACTTTAAAATAGTAACTGCTATTGAACCCAAGCAACAGCAGGTTTCAGAATGCCCAAAGCAGTGAGTGATCCCATGGGTGTGTTCAGAGCATGCTACAGGAAAGCACTTGGACGTGGAGGGAACAAGGCTGAGGCCACGAGCACCGCCTTGCGCTGAAAAAAACCCCTGAGTTTTAGGGGGAGACGAGTACAGAGCAGTACCAGTGTAGTTTCTGTGTTCTTGTATCTGCAAAGCTACCAAAGCCTGATGTCCTCTGCACAAGTGCTACATTTCAGAGGTACAAGACTTGCAGTCACCGCAGAAGGAAGCATTAGCGCAGTTGCACATACCAGCTGCTGATCTCACACCTTCCCTGCCTCGCCCCTTCCCCTTCGCAGTCGAGACCTCCTGCACTTACCTCTTACAAACCAACGCCGAGCAACCTTCAAAAACTGTAAATAGGCTCATTTGTTAATAAAGTGACATTAAACATAAGGAGTGAAGTCCCTGAATTATTTCACAATGTGTTTCTTCAGTCTCCCAACATGCAGTTTCCTATTTAGCAATGGGTTACCAAGCTGTTACGAATAAAGAGCCGGTTCTCGTCGCACAGGTCAACCCAGTTAGTGAAAAGAGCTCTCTGTAGAGCAACACATTTGACAATTTTTAAGGAAATAATTTCAGACCTAAATCCAGTCCCAGGTGGGGGGCACAAAGACAGCAACACAGTAGTTTTTGACGCTGTCCAAGCCCATGTTCTGTTGTACACCCCACATAAGACAGGCGCTTGCAGGCACCCAGAAGCTCACAGTTGGTCCCATCGCCTGCGTGCCAGCTCCAGGATGTGAGCAACAGAACCGAGATGCTGAGATGATCAAGTCAGCCGATCCCTTCACAGTGGGACAACCCTCACCCGGCAAGCAATAAGACCCAGAAAGGCCCTGCCATCCTGCTGTGACTCAGTTCCCCTGACACGGCAGAGGGATGTTCTGAAGTGGCTTTGCAGTCAAACTGTGCAACGGAGCCTGAAGACTGAACCAGAGTTTTGATGAGTTCATAAAGTGAGCAAGATTATTTTTATGTAGTTACAGCAACTAGTGCTATTTTATGATGCAAGAAATGTATTTATTCTCCTGCAGGCTGATGAACACTACAGTAAAGAAAGGCTTCTCTGGGTAATTTAAATCTTGCATGAATGGAAAATCATTTTACGATCATTACTGATACGTTTGTGGTGTTTCCAAATAAAATTTACATGATTTCATTCTGAACCGGCTAACACTGGACAGTTAAAAATAACTCTTTTATCATTCTGCACAGCATATGCTGCTGAATGACCCTGAGCCCTGCAGCGAAGATACTCCCTTCTTGCAATTTCTAAGGTTCGTGAACACCACAGCAATCTACATTTTTAAGGAACAGATAGATGGACAAATCTAATAAGCATTGGGCTGTGTGTGAAGGATCAGTACACCCACTACCCAGAGCAGAAAAATCTGGCTAATGAAGGGTCAAAGTCTCCAGAGCACAAACTGGTAAAAAGGTCAGATAAAGAAGCAGGAACGGGAGCAGAAGAGCATAATGATCACAAAGTTGCAAGCATAAATGATGCCATGGATGAATTTTAATAAAAATTTGATTCTGCTTACTCCATTGACACTGAAATAAGATCCGTAAGAAAAATAGAAGTGACATTATGTCCACTGAGAACAGCTGATTTTTCTCGTACCTTTCTCGCAGTACTTGTGAAGAAGTTTAAAAAAGGACTTAGATTGTTACAATTGCTGACAGCGTTCAGCTAATCCATTTGGTTGGTATTTTAAAGAGTCCCAATCATCAAAATTCAGATTTAATTGCAAGATATGTCTGAGCTGAGATTTGACAGAAGTATAAGCCCCGCTGATAATGCAGCAGGGTTATTCAGGTGGCACTTGGTAATGTAAACTGCTGATTGCAAGCAGCAGCATTTGAGTTATTGGGATATCAAGTGTTGAAGCCTTCTACCTTCATTTTTAATGAATGAATTATTCCAGCTAATAGCCTGCCTGCCTCTCTTGCTATTAAGAATTGGATGCATTTTATTTTATATGCTGCAGCATTAAATCAGAACGATGACTGATTAGTGTGAGACAATAAGTATCATCCTGAAGTTTACTGCTTGTGGCTGGAGAGGCAGTCAAATGACTTGGCACTGCTTTGGCCTTCTGCCATGAAAGCCTCTATTTCTTCAACAGTACGTGGGACACACGTTAGCAGCTCCATTCCGCTGGCTGTCACTGCAATGTCGTCCTCGATCCGGACCTGTTACAGAGAACACGCGGTTACCAAGGTATTCCAGCTGGGGATGAGAAGCACATCAGGCAGCGACGGCAGCAAGAGCACAAGGCGCATTTCAGTCTGTGGTGTTGATGCAACACCAGACAGAGCAACATACTGGAAGCACCGGAATTGCCCATCACCACCAGCACCATGGCGCAGAGCTCTGTAGGGTCCAATCCTCCTTGGGCCAACCGGCCCCTGCCACCGTCCTGGGATCACACAAGCTCCATGGTGACCCCCAGCAGAGCAGCTCCGCGGGAGGTGATGGCCCCGCATGTGACTCATGTGGTGCCTCTGCTACGTCGGGTGCACCAGGGACAGGCTGAGCGAGATGCTGCATCAGTGAGTTCATGCTGCATAATTACACAGGGGCAATAAATCTCAACCCCCTGACATCAGGAGCAGCAAAAAGAACATTCTCCCCTGTATTTGCCTCCAGCCTTGCTAGTGCATGGCTTGCTAGGGACAGGTTCAACAGCAGTGCCTCCTGACGCCCGAAGTGCCTGTTCTCAAAGCGGTCCTGTTGCTGAGCTGCAGTTAGCTGCTCTTTGCACTTACACATCACATTCTCTTTTCTCTAAACACAATAAACTTTCAAAGGAGAAACTGCAATATGAAATAGCTTGTAGCTGATATTCAAAACATTGAATTTTGAGCTGATTCAAGAAAGTCCTAAGCAGTCAGACATTCCTTTTAAAATACAATCACTGCATTTCAGATCATGCAAGGAAAAAGCAGATCCTCTCAGTTTTCCAGCTCTTGTTCTGTTAAAATGAAAAGTATGCTCCATTTCTGTTTGACTCTAATCTCTTCTTACCAGTAAATATGCCTACACAGTCATTTCCCATTATCTTATCAGAAAAATGTTAGTAAGTCGCTAGGCTGCAATAAAAGCAATTTAGTAAGGTGTAAATCCAAGAGAACACAAACTCTGGGGACTCCCACCTTACAGTTGCTTTAATTGTTTCTGACCTCTTGACATTTTCAACTAAAAATAAAGCTGGTTAACATTTGTACTTCTGATTGCAAAATAATCCATTTGTTCAAACAAAATGAGTCATCCAGTCCTTATTAAACTGTTTAATGATGTCTTTGCCAGAATATTTCTTTTACTTGGTATCAAGTTAAGTGTATTATAAAGCAGAATTAAATAAACTCCATTGAGTTCACACATTTGATTTGGACAGCTGTAAATTTGAAAGCCATGAGGCTCTTTACACTTGGTGTGCCTGAAAGGCTGGTGCCTTGCTGCAGAAGAGGAAATCAGCAACACATTGAACGACTCTATGCACTTGAACAGATTTTACCAGGGTGGGTTTTTTGATTCATTGCTTTGAATTTGGCCAGCTGAGCAAAAAATAACCCAAGGATTCAGCAAGACGGTCACATTGCATCTAAAGGTGAGTAGTGCCCTCTGCCTCGCAGCAGCCCCCAGCATCTGTCCTGCCAGGTCTTGGGCCGGGGTACAGCCTGCGTGGGTAGACCAGCCCCTGCCAAAAACCTGCTGGTACCAGGTGAGCCCTGCAAAAGTGCCAGAATCCAGGGGACAGATCTGGTGACATGGTAAAAGCCAAAGTATCACGTTGGCAAGCACACCAGTGTACATGGAGCTGGGCAAAGCGTTGATATGGAAAGTAAAAAAAAGCAGAGATGAGGCCAGCCAAAGCCAGAGCTGACTCTGCCTACAGAGAGAGCGCCTCTTCCAGAGCACCGCTGGCTTCACAAACCTTTACCTGCTTGAGCTGAAATTCCCCAGTGTATCTGCTACAGAGAAATATCAGCCACAATTCATCTCCTTAACCAGTAAGATTAGCAAAAAAAAAAAGAAAAAAATTGTTGGTGTTTTCCAGTTCAGCATTTCATGCCTTCACCAGTACCTTGGCACTCTTTGAGAGGATGGACTGACTTGAAAGCAGAGCAGATGAAAGCCAGACTAAGAGGGAGGAGGAAGAACAAGTGGGACAAGGTGTCTGTCAATGCTGTGCCCTATCTAGGCCACAAGAAAAAATCAGGATGGGGAAGGAGCTGGAAAATGGAGCTAGAGTGATGAAAGGAGCTGGGGGAAGGAAGATACAGTGAGGCGAGACAGGATTGACAAATAATGGACAAAGAGAGATGGGGCTGGCTGAGGAGGCCAGGAAGGGAGATCCTGGTGGAGGTGAGAAGCGAGACACCCTGAATGAGGAGAGCGCAGGGGGGTGCTGGAGCCGCCTAAGCCGGGGAACTGAAATGGGAGAGGATGGGGAAACCCATCAGTTTGGAGTGCCACAAACAGCAACTCATTGTATAGGAGAAACATTGTTAGGAAATCATATAATCAATCCACAGCTGTGGATTGCTGTGAAAAGCGAGCGAGCCAGCATCGTTGCACCAGCCTGCTCACCATCAGCAATTCCAAATGGTCTTTGGGATGTAGCTGGAAGCGCGCAGACCCACCGCTCCCATGGCGCCTCACCCATCACTCCTAGGAAAGCTCCAGCTCCTTCTCCAGGATCTAACCATTTCTCTGCCTGGATGAATCTCACCTGAAATGGGTGCTTGCCGTAACAGAGAAGACAGACTTCTCACTCTCAGTGCACATTTTTCCTTTGCCTAAAAGCAACACAAGTGCAGAGGAACACAGGTTCTCAAGGGGAGAAAATTTTTGCATTTGCTCTTTTCCTTCACACCCTCCATGCTTCACCCTGAGTTTAAACTCAGCAGCAGCAAGAAGCAGCTTCAGAGGACCTGCAAAACCTTCCCTACAGGAGAGCTTGGCATTTAGTCTTGTCTTCTGTCCAAATGGACAAAAGATGCTGGATCTGCCTGGCAAGGCTCACTGGCTTGGGACTGCCTTTCCCAGTGGGGGACAGTGGTTATGAAACTTGCTCTCAGAGCTGTCCCTCTTTGCAGGCTCTTTGTTCAACAGTGCTGCTTGTTTCAGGGCTACAGAGTGGTTTGGAATCGGACACGGCTTAAAGGAACAGCAAACGGAGGGGTGAGGTTCGCTGCACCAGCAGCTTTCAGGGCGCCCTGCAAACACCCCAGGGGAGGCTTTGTTTCTTTGGTGTGAAATGGCGTGCTTCAAAAAGCACTCCTGCAAAGGTGAAGTGGCCAGGAATGCCAGGACTGTCCCTAAAATGCCTTTTTCTTATCAAGGGTAGTGGCATGATCTGTCTAGATAGACCTGATTGCACAACTGCCTAATGCCAGCAACAGACCATCATGTGGCTCGACTCAATGGACCCAACTCTGTCCCAAAGCAGGGCTGTGCGGGCATAGCCAAGGACAGCATAGGAGTTAAATACCAGGGCTGCTGTCAGCTATATATACAGCCTCGCACTTTGTCCTGACTTACTAATACAGTCATGCTCCCCAGAGCCTCCTGTGTTATCTTCCAAGGGAAGGGGGTTGTAGCACTCATTCATTTCTTCTGGATGATGATATACATAAAAGGCTTTTGAGAATCAAGAAACAATTTTGGCCAATTAAATAGTCCAGATTTGCACGATGACAGATCCCAGATGTGATTAAAAAAGACCACTGGTGACATGTCTCCTTTTTTTTTTAATCTATTGAGCATTTGTTTGATTATGGCTGTGGAAAGCAGCAATACTATCGCTGCAAGATCTTAGGGTGGGATACTCGCCTGGGAAACGATGACAGGACGTGGGCCACACATGCTACCCCACAAAGTAAACTAGCACACGTGCTTCTGTCTGGCTGAAGGATCCGTGTGTCTGTTTTTATAGCTGGTATGCTACAGAGGCAGATGCATGTAGCCAGGGGGACTTAGACGCAGCCATCAACTCACCAATATTTTTAATAGAGCAAACTTACCACAAGCAGGGTTCAACTTCTGTATTTCAGGGGGGACTGGTTAGGAAATGGAGCTGCCCTTATGTCAAACCCAGGGATAGGCGGGTACGTTGCAGGGTCGGGGAAGGCACTTTCCTGTTACCACGTTACACAACATGGCAACGTCAAGATGTTTTCTGTAGAGGCTAATAGGCTCTGTGCTACACAATGACCCTTTCTCATCCCATGCTGCCAGTCTTCCCTCTTCTTATTCACAAGCAAGTCCTCATATCAGGCACACTTTATTTTAGAGGTCCACATATAAACATTTTATAAAAGAGGATCAAGATTAGTAAGGTGAGGCCATGTATTTTATTAGATCAACTGATACAGCTGGAAAAATAAGCTTCAGGCACATGGTCCCTTCATCCAGGCTCAAAAAGAAGCAATAAACTATAAGCTAAATACAGGTTAGAAACAACTGCTCTTAGTTTAACCTAATTATGTTAATTAGACAACTTAAGAGAAAAGGGTTAAAGAAGGTTTATAAGCAACTAGTCGCTGTTTTTAGGTTGCCTACAACTATCACTTCTCTTACGAGAACTTTAAAGAAAGCTATATATTTCATTATGACAACTGCTTTTCTATGAAAACTTTTCAAAAAAATAGTGTGTAGCATTATTACTGCTGCATAATATGAAACGCTAAAAAGAAGATGAGCATAATGTTTATTGGCTAGTAAACTATTTCATTCCACAACACACATTCACCATAAACCCAGAAACAGAGCTCAACCTTCTGAAAAATAAAAATCAGGACAGATACAACCGCATGGCTCTGTGAACCAAAGGTAGAAGCAATTAAATATCCTGCTTTTTATTTGGTTTAACATTTGTTCCTGAGTAAGGGAAGTACTATTGTTTTGAAAAATATTGTAATATTAGCAGATCTTCAAGGTCCTGGGCTTTATAAATCTATTTAACTTTTAAATGAGAAAAATCTGCAAATGAAAGACAGTAATGTATTTAACACTTAGCTGTCTTTCAGCGTTTTCTCTAAGTTGCATAGTTTTCACATATTAAGTCTAGTGCTAGTTCTACAAATCCTAGAGAAAAATAAAGCCTGAACAGAAACTGAGTATTTAAGGCCAAAAAAAGATTGAACGGTTTTACTGGGTCTTGGAGAAAACATCGTATGAACTGCATGAATCAGTAATCAGCTTATGAAGAATGGAAATGTCAAACCCTAAAGGGCAGCATTTGGAGCCAGTATTTCCCCTTCCCTGAGGGATCAGCTGCTTTTCCTGAGCAATATATACAACCGTATACACATACCTCTATTTGCACATCCGTGCTTATTTATGAGCGCGGTGCAGGCAGCGTCCAGGCAGAGCAGAGGTGCCCTGAGATGGGCACTGCGCCAGTGCCCGATGGCAGCCCTTGCCCCCCAGAATTTATGACCTCGGTAAATTGGACATTAGTTTTGCAGATGGAGGACTGAAGTACGTGTGACTGAGTGACTTCCCGAAATTGGCCGAGGAAGCTTGTGAAGGACTGAACCCAACGGCTGTCAAGTAAAGAGTTTAGGGCTTCAGACAGGGCAGCCCGTGCTCTCAGCAGCAGACCCCCTAGCAAAACTTCTTGCCTCCCTCCAGAGGGATATGTATTTGACCCCGAACAGCTCTTGTTTGGTAAAAGCCCAAATTACGAGGTCCCTGAGCAGCAGTTACAGCCACGAAGCCTGGGTGTCTGTGTTACAGGGACACAGGGAGGCTGGGCTGCCAACGGACCTGTTCTGAGTGTGCACAGGAGCTGTGCTGGTGCCGCCAGCACATGCCCCGCACGCCAGCAGCAATGCTGAACGGGCGAAGGAAAACCTCTTCATGTCTCTCATTCTTTCCTACTCTTGCAGCCTTTACAACCACTTTATGGCTAATACCAGGCAGCATGAATTACAATAAATGGCTACAGTCTTGCCCTTTTTGGCACAGCAAAAGAGCTGCTCTTCTCAATGCAGAGACTTGTCACAGTCAAGAAAATTATCCAAAGCCCAAAAAAAGACATGAATTCAAGGTGAATTCATTAAGATCCACAAATCCCCTGTGCGGACAGTCTTGCTCAGAATTACAATGGTGTTATTTTGGTTAATGTAAGTTCATTTTTGAAGTGAATTAAACTAAACCAAATCGAGAACATTTTAATTAGTACTGAGCTCTGCAGAGGGAAATGGACTACTTATTTCCCTTCGTAGAATGCATTTTTCTTTTAAACTTAAAGGAAGATTGGACTGGCTGTAGTGAGCTCTTTAGTTAGAACTGTCACCAGTACTAACCCCTGTACTATTAATATTTGTCAGTAAAAACACTGGGCTTCACAAGATCTTTTTTAATCAGGTAGAGAGAAAGTTTTCTGACATGCCTTTGAGAGAAATACTCACTCATTCTGGAAAAACTAGAATGAACCAGCATGCAGATAACTAAGCACACACTACACAGCACAAACTGCATCTTCTATTTATGCACAATCAAGTCAGAATTGTAAAGATGGAAAAATTCATTTTGATTGCATTATAATTCAGCTTTTGTGTAGAATTCAGAAATATTCGGATGTACTTCAGTCTCAGATTTTATTTCCATTCTTCTCGACAAAATCAAGTGACAACATCTGGCTCGGGCTGTGTGTGTATTATTATTTTTTTCTCTCTAAGTAAAATGTATTGTTCACAGGGGGATCGGAGATTCAGATTTTTGCTCAATCGTTTTTGGGCAGCTCCCCTTTTTAGCAAAGCTTGTTGGCTAGCTGTCCTTACAAGTCATCATTACAGGAAGCTAAGGAAAAACAGGGGAGAAAGTTTGACTTTGCTTGAAATCTCTGGAACAAAAGTGCCTGATCCAGCAACTTATTACCAAGGTAGAGATCCTGTGCTGTCACTCGTATTCCACACAGAGGCAGCAGGTGAGCCATGTGCATGCCTCAAGCTGCAGAGCTGGTGCGGGCATTCACAGCAAGTCACCCAAAAATGTGGGCTTTGCTGAGCATTTCCAGAGAAAGCTCACCAGGAATCAATTCAACTGCTGAAAAACTCCCACTGAGTGTTTACAAGGAAACCGAAGATGGTTAAACCTGTTTTCACTGTGGTGTCAAGCTACACAAGTGCATTACAGCATTCTTTTAAAATATACGGTGCCATATCTAACATGCTCACAGTTAGAAAATGCAGAGTTAGCTGCCTTTCGTTCACCAGTATCTCAGTTGGCTGACTGGCAAGTCTTGATAAAGAAACAACACAGAGACAGATAACGTCCCAAACCTTAGCAGTGAATTAAATACCCGTGAGGGTAAAGTCCCATGTCTCTCGACCAGGCTGCACACACATCGTATGGGGAGCCTCCACGGGCGGCTGCCCAGGAGCCCAGCTGGCTCACGCGACTGGTGATGGCACTCACAACTTTTGTGTCGGGGTTGGTGGTTCAAAGCCAGCTCAGACCAAAAGCGTTACAGTAATTACCCTCTCATGGCTGGCGTACAGTGATAAATTAGTTGATGGCAGCAGCAGACAATTCCTAATGAGTGACTTTTCATACCAGAAAATCACCGCCGTTGCCAGTGATTGTTAGCTTTGTTGAGACTTAGCAGAAAAGCCACAAGGAGGATGGGGCATTGCAGCTGCCTGCTCTATCTTCTCTGTGCGTGAATACGGAAGCTCAGAGAACAATGCAGCACCCTTCAAATGCTCGTCCTGCTAAAATAAAAACCCACTGGAAGCCACTGCAACTGCTAAACGCTTTGCGAGGGCGGTGGCTTTGAATGGGAGATGTGCCCTGGAGAGCATGGAGAAACAAGGCCCCTCTACTTGCGCAGCAGCTGCCTGCATGGGTATGACCGCTCAGATCATAGCTGCCTCCCGAGTCAGCAACCTTCCTGCGCGCGCACTGCCGCCTGAGCCTGCAATGGGATACCTCGAGCACGGGCGCTTGTGGAGACCATTGGCCATTCCCTTAGAAAACAGGGAAAGCTTTACATTCACAAGTTTCACGTCATTCTGGCAACAGTCCAGTAAGAGCAATTACTGCTGTTTTTCTTTACTGCTTCTCTCACTTAAACAGCACCAGGCTCTTCTGCCCTGAGAGGGAGCACCAGAGTGTGCTGCTGTCAAGGAAGCCAACTCTGGAATATGGATCTCAGTCTCGTATTTCCTAACATACATGTTTCACATATTAGAAAAAACACCTACCTGGCAAGTCACTGTACAGTGCTGACAGAAGGTATTTCAATCAATGGAAAAATATGGGTCTATTGTTAATCAGATATCACAAGTATAAAACCGCATTTAAAAATAACAGAAACCTCCCCAGCTTATCTGCAGGGTCAAATGGTCCAAGATGCTGCTACATGAACAGCCCTATGTACAATACATTACAACTTCCAAAAGATTTCTTCTCAAGTACATAGTAAAGGCAAACAAACAGAAAACCAATTTCAGAAAACCATCTGGTTAAGAATTACTCACCCCACCAAATCCTCTAAAGCGCTGCAGGACGTCATTGTTGATGAAACAGGACTGTGCAGGATCACGGAGAGCTTGGTCCAAGAGGTGGTCGATGAAGTAGATGCCCGGCTCGATGGTCAGCACCATGCCCTGCTCCAGGCTGCGGGTGGTGCGCAGGCTCCTGAGCCCTGGTAGGTCAATGCGCTCCACTCCCTGCAGAAGAAACACCGGTTCTGACAGACAGAAAGGCAATCCGTGGTGACCTTTTATCAAGACCCTCCTATGCTGACTGCTCCATAAAAGACCCAAAATACAAAAAATAATCGGGAAATAGAGGACTGAAACAGTGCTGTACAGGTACCTCTCTCTCAGTCCCTCATTTAGCTTTCACGTGTAGCGATGACCAGCTTTCAACTCAACACCCAGACTGGTTTTTGCACCACAAAAATCCTGGCTTTGGATATGCTTGGTACTGTCACTCTCTACCTTGGGAGAAGTACTGCACTATGGAGAAAAATAATTACTTGCACTATTTTTTTCTATACCCTCCCTTGCAAAGTACAGTATTTTAAGCGACGTGCAAATCTTGAAATGCCTCCTCCACGTCATGGCTGAAATAGCTGAACTATGCAGCAGAGAACAATTTCTCCAAGGATATGCAAATGCTTATTCTCGCTGAATGTTATTAAAATTACACATTCATGATCTTGATTCAGGAGCAATGAGTCTACACATGACCTCATAAAAGCAGCCCATTTAAAACTAAACTTTTGTCAGATTCAGACTTTCAGGCAACATGGTGCTGACTGATATTATTAAAAACTAAGTCAAAACAAGTCCTGACTAGCAAAACATTCTCTTCTTCCCAAAAGCTGGTAAAGTAAAATGATATATGAGGACGTGCTTAGTCAAGGAATTAGAAACACTGCAAAGACTAGTTCAGGATATTAATTTTCTTCCCCAAAATGTGCCAGGTATTGCAACATCGGAACAAATATATCTCAATCCCATTAGCTTTTTGAAAATTCTTTGCAACTGTAGCAAAATTTCATCAACAAAATATCGTGATGACCAGTAAACAGCTCACAGGCCCACTAGCTTGCAAACATGCACACACACTTTGCTCATGAAAACTCTTCTGCCTCAGCCAGTAAGTCAGAGGTTAACAGGTCTGCAAGACCAAGGCGTTATTTATCTGGTCTCCAGGTAGCATTCCCAGATTGCTTCTGGCCAAAGTCACGGTAATTTTCCTTGCCGTGAAGAAGGGGAGACTCCTTTCAGGATCACTAGCAGCGTGACTGGTATCACGAGGATGAAACATCCCCTTTCTCCAGGACAAAGCGCTCTCGGTGCCTGGCAGCCAGGGCAGCACGTCCCGGCATGGTCGCGCTCCCACATTTCTGCCCCCGCTGATGCAGGGGGGCGGAGGAAGGCAGGAGCACACCCTGCAGATTAGCCACGCTTTGGTCTCATTGAATCATTTGCTCTTCGAAGTGGATACAGCCCCACAGTACTGTTTGCTCCTGAGCTCCACTTTCAGTTCAGAGAAAGCCTATTTCACAGAAATCCTGCTTGCAACAGCCACTCAGCAGTATTTGTTTTATTCTCACCGGTCGCCTAAGCAATACTGGGGTTGCTTTTTGCCCTTTGCAGAGCTTCTGTTCCAATGCACGGCATCTTACAGCAGCCAAGATTTTCAAGGCTCACCAGCCTTGACATCCGCGGGTAGGTTTGCCCATTTTTCAGAGACACAGAGCATTTGCTTGCCCTCGCAAGCCAGCCAAGTGTATCCTGACCATTTTCACTGTGTATTCGATCATTTTATTTCATATGTTTGATCTGAATTTTGCAGAGCATTATATTACGCTAAAATAAGAAAGCACTTGTTTTACTGAGGCTAGGAAACACGAATACTCTGATTTTAAGCAAGGCACTTCGCACTTATATCCTTATCAAAACCCAAAGAGAATCAATATTTTTCTAAACTTGAAACAATAACTGCACTGAAATGGAGCCATTTTTCTTTCTGCTGCTGCCCCATGGGGTTTGGCATCTCACACATTCATTGTAATGTGTAAAGGAAATGAGGGCATCCAATCTTGTGGATTAATCTCTCCATGAGCTGTAAACAATTAGATTAGTGTCTGAACCTTTTGGTGTCTTGCCAACTATCTATCGGCTGCTTTACAACAAACAACCCATATTTGGCTTTTAAGTACACTTCTCTTCAATTCTACTTGTAAATGCCTTTTGTGAGGCAGTCAATCCAAGACAGATGCTAGAAAGATGAATGCACAGCGAGGAAAACAATGGCAAACATCCTCTGAAGGCAGCCCTGGCACGGCGTCCACATTTTTTGGCCTTTTCTTAAAACAAATGAGGTTTAACACCAGGTGTGACGATCAAGCCTCAATGCCCACTTCATTTACCTCTGTACAGCTGTTGAAGCAATGCATAGGCATTTTTTCTGGACTGCTTGCAGTCTGATCCTGCTTTTAGTACTTCCTCCAAGAAGCTAACAGCATATTTACAACTCAAGACTAAGACGCAGGGATTCACGTTTGGAAACCTCCTTGAGCAGCGCAGGCTCCCCGGGCCGTCAGCAATGCACGAGGGCCCCCAAGGCACCTGAATACTACTGCTCACCCAAAAGTAAAATTTTAACTTCTCTAGAAGGAATTCACAAACTCTTTTTGATATTCCCCGCATCGTATCTCAACTCTAGGTTGTGTTGGCTCTTGGTTTCATCTCCAGGTCTTTGGATTTTGCAGGCACGAAGTCACTGTGTAAATAGCAGCAGCTACATCTCTTCCATGAAAGCATCTCTAACGGGCCTTTGGAGAAAGGGTAACACTGCTCAGCTTTTCAAAGACAGCAACAGGACACCAGTGGGTGGGCTTGCGGCAAGGAAGACCTACAGTCCCTTTTACCAGAGGCTGGCAATCCACCAAGAGATGGATGAAATGGAGGAAGAGAGAGACAGCTTCTGGCCATGCATACCCTGAGCGGAGGACAGCCCCAGTCCAACTTGCTTTGAGGCTGAAGGACAACATGAGCTGGGCCAGGGAATGAGCAGAGTGGGGAAGGTGACCAAGCCAGGAGATAACAAAATTCCTTCTTTTGAGAACAGTGCTGGATTAAAACGTACATCAGACTATGGTTTCAGCATCCTGAGTGACATCTGATCTCTGGGCACTCGTGACCATCTTGGTAGCCACCACAGCCATCAGGTCCAGGGGCTGACAGTTCTCAGCTCTCAGTCTGCTTCGGTCGTTTATGAAAACTAGGACAAACTGTGGATTTTTCTTAATGACTGAAACACCACCACCTCCAAACAGAAGATGACAGGTCTGAAACAAGGACACTGCCATTTTTCCATCAAGTCAAACCCTGTTGGGAGCAAAGCCTGATGGGGAACCCTCGCACTGTCATCGTCAGTATGAATCTTCTGCCATTAAAGGCCCTTCTTATTTGTGAGGAGGAAACTTCCCTACATTTTGCAGCTAAACAACAAAAGCCTTGTTTTCAACAATAACCATGATGTTGTTTTGTAGTCAGATGAAGTGAAGGGTAAAAATGTGAACGTTGGTGCAGCAGCTGTGTGGATATCTGTTTCTATTACCATTATGTCCTGGAGGCCTGGCCACAGAGCAGAACCCTGCTGCACTCAGTGCTGTACAACTGTAAGGCATAAGCTGGTAATTTGCCTCAAAAAAGTGTAGAGAATAATCTAGAAAATATTAATGCCTAGGCTTCTAAAAAGAGACTCACGGTGATATTCTGGGAAAATTACTTTTCGAAGAACTGTTTATTTTCCTGTATATTGCAACAACAAGCTATATCCAAAATTGTTTTCTAAGACTGATTTTATTTGGAGGTTCTGCTAACATTTTAAAATTGAGACGCTCCCCCCACAGTAAGCACAGATGTATGACACTGTCATTTGCGACTGTACTCCTGCCAAGAACATCAGATTCCAATTAATGGTTCATGTAAGGTAACAAAAAACAGCATGTCTAGGCAATAAGGACTGTCAAGGGAACAAGGGAATTATTATATAAACTGATTTCATTACTATGTAAGCAAAATAAAAGTTCAAATTAAGTTAAGTGTGCAGTAATATAAAATATAGATCTATTTTTGGAATAAGCAGGGAATTGGGAAGTATGCAAATATGCCTATCCCCCAGAAAAGTGGCTGTGGAAGTCTAGAAGTTGCAATACCCCCAGAATACCTCAGTATAAGGATGCTCCTAAGCAACTCAATGGTTAATGGGTTATATGTTGCTTTTTCCATGGAAGAACTGCAATGTGTATCATGCTGGATCTTGTCCCACAGACACCGGCTACCAGGCAAACCTATCAGAAGCAGAAATAGCTCCAGGCCCACTCAGATGAGCCTGATCTTGGGTCTGCCTTTGGATCAGGACAGAAGAAAACCACGGGGTGATGTCTCTGTGCTGCCTGGTCATCGCCCACTGGGCCATGACACTAGCTAGGGATGCACAAGCGCAGAGATGCAAGGACACCCTCCCCCCTGAAACCAAGGGCTGCAACGCTTAGTTGGCATCACTCAGAAGTTTCCTCAAGCCAGCAATGGCAGCAAAACATGGCCACAGCAGAGATCACCAAAGCTACTCGTAACTGCAAATACTGAACCACAGTAAAAGACTCATGTAGCGACACAAACTAGTTTCTGGTACTTTTTTCCAGCTAAATCATCACAGAACTTTTTTGAGCCTGACAAACAGATTGTCCCAGTTGGACAACATCCAATACAGTGAAGTCCTAACCATTTTACCAAGCTAAGTGCAATCAAGTATTTAAATTACTTAGAATACTAACATTATACTTAGATTATACAAAACCAACACCGAAGTGAAATCTCAGCTCTTTCGCTCTCCCCTATTTTCCCACTGCATATACCCAACTTCTAATTAGCTAATTTATTGTAAAAAGAACGGAGCCCTATGCAGCCAATAAAATAAAAGTCCTGAATTCCATTTCACTTGTCTCCTGGTCCCTTCTCTCCAAGCCCTTGCTTCTCTTGCTGAGTGTTACTAATGAAGATTAGTTTATTCCATCTATCCCACTTTTTCCCAGCAGCCTGAGCTGCCTACAGTCACCTGAAGGAACTGCTGTCACTCCTGCCTTTGAAACCAGCAGCAGGTTACAGGAGAACATGCCCCAAGCATCACATACCACTTGTGGCATTTGCAAGTCAAAGCTTCCACTTCTGCAGGAGAATCTAATTACCAGCTGGAGCTTTTGGGACACAGCTCAAAGTTAACATTGGGGGAATGAAGGGCACATGATGTTTAACTGGCTATTTTATGTGAAATTTTTGTCTCTTCCTAGGTATTAACTGCAGCATCAGGCTTAAGCTGCCTAATAAGTTTCTTGTTATTGAAGGGAATAAGGAAAAATCACCTGCCACTTATTCGAGGCATGGCTGCCTGCTGAGTCAGATAGAGCTGAATTTCAATCCATCGCTACAGCGTGATTCTGAGCATAACTTCCCATGTAATTTTTGCCTCCTGATCCTCAGATGTCACCAAGCTCCACTGCTATCATAACAGAAATAATAAAACATAGGGATTATATTTTTTCTTTTTTCTTAAAACCTAAGCATGAGAAAAAAAAGAGATAGCAAATAGTAAAAATCACCAAGTTGACAACTACAACATAAACCTGGAAGATGAGGAGAATATTTAGATAGAGAATTCATAAGAAATGAGAAAAAGAATTGCAAAAGCTACCAGCAACACTGTTTTAAAATTAGACCAATGACAAGCACCATTTAAAATCTAATGGACAGGTTTTCTTGTGACCCACAGAAAGCACATGTAGGCAATGGCCTTAAATGAAAGGGCTTTTTCTTTTGTGATCTTTAGATACTAATATTAGTGGAAATTGCATAGCAAAAAACCTAAAGTATACCTACAATACCTTTTATACCTTACTTTTACATGTAACTGAAAGCAGAACTGTACTGTCTTGGTTTTTCTCTCCTACTGCGCCTAGAATGAATTGTTCAAAACCACATAAGCTCTGTTAGTCTCTGCTAAAATTTCAGAAAGATCTGGACAATAATTATTCAGATAAAAATTTTCTTAGCACACAAAGTCTTTTGCAACAAACTTCAACAAGAAACATAAGCAACTATCTTTATAAAAAAAAAATTAACCAGAACTAATGAAACCCAAACCAAGCAACAAAAAACTGTCCACGACAGTTCCTTTCTCAGAGGAGGAGGGAAACCCTGTGGTACACCAGGGCATGGTGCACACCACGGCACCGCACTGACACAGCACCTGAGCCCTCCCTCCTCTTCTGCCTCTGCTCAAGTCTTAAGCTCCTGCAAACACCCGAACTCCAGCATCTGTCCTCACAGGGAAAAGCTGCTGGGAACTGATACAACTTTTCTGAGCACATGTATGATGCCACAGCAGGATAAGATCTACTAACCTAACTCTGGGAGGGGTTTAAATCCCACAGAAGAATCTTAGGCTGCAGGAAACTCTCCTGGTTGGTGTTTGACCCAACAGACAACAGTAAGCACTATGGATTTCAGTGCTGCTTTGCATGGAAATGCTGTAGAATTGAAAGTCTTCACCAATTTGTTTCTTGCCTGCACTCTGCCTGCTCAGTGGCCCACACAACCATACGACTCTGCTATGCAGGAATTCAAAGAATCGAAAAGAAAGTGATTCAAGGGGACCCCATGACACAGAAGCAGTAGGTTTTTTCTCCTAATCTTTTCTTGGAGTGTACAATTGCTTACAAGAACAAAACCTAGAGCTAAAACTGGTGAAGGGCCCTTTTACTCTTTGCTCATATAAGAGCCTACTATACAGGTTGTTTCATGTTCGCAGGTCCTGGGTACGCACAGCTAGAGCAAGGCTTTGCAACGTTATGACCAAGTGAAGCAATTTGCATCAATGGGGCTCTACATAACAGCTTTAGGCTCCTTGGTAAATTCACCTCATCCTCTGCTTCTTAAAGGAAAAAAACATTAATGCATCATTTGCAATGCTAACCACAAAAAAAAAGAAACCTTCTGCTTCAGCATAAAGTAGGATACATACGGAAAATAATTTTTGCCAGAACAAGAAAGGGAACAAGATTATTCCTGTATTCTCTAGTAGGTTTGGTGACCTAAATCCCCAGACAGTCATCTGGGATCTGGGAGCAAGCTTTCTGTTAGAACCAGATGCAGCTTGTACACCTCTCTGAGCAGCAGAGATGTTCCCCAAGCATGCACAGTAATGGAAGGACATGGATAACTCCAGGATCAAAACAAACCTCTAACCTTAATTTGCTGATGCAGAATAGCGATGAAAGGATCAGCTTTTCATGAGAATAAAGAACTGAATTAAAACTTTATATTAAGGTAAATCTTATAATTTTAAAAGACAAAACAAAATGAAACTCTTAATTCACAAGATGTTAAAATCACAGTAGTTATTAACCTAACTTAATTTAACTGGCTTATTATTATAGAAAGTCATCAAATGTACTTAGCATTCTTTAGAGCCTTACAGTCAATTAATATAACATGAAATTGAATCAACTCAAGCATCTAGAGACGCAGAACCTAGATTTAAATGAAAACTTCAGCCCCATCTACCTCAGGGTCTGAAAATTTGGGATCACCTACCACATTTTCTCCATTGCAACAGGCACAAACCCTCATTTATATCCCATATCGAATTTACCCAGAAACAAATGAAAGAGTGTGGGAAAACCATCTCCATGATTAAATTTTACAGCTGAAGCTAAGCCCAGTGGAGTTTTCACCCTTTGAAGCTAGCTCTGTCTGACTAAGGGCCAGATTTCTGAAGTGATTAGTACCACTGGGGCTGGATTTTCAGAACTGCTCAAGTTGTACTTAGACCCTTAAAAGAAGCAGACAGATTTTTCAAAGAAGTGTTCAACGCTTGGTTTCCCCACGAGGAATACCACGGTACACTGCAGGAGACCCAATTCCCGAAGGAGCTCTTGACTGCCGCGTACTTCTGAAAATCAGGACATTTACTTACGTGCTTCAATGGGAAATACTGGTGGTTACGGTCTTTTAAGAATCTTGCCCTGAACACAGTTGCTAAGCCACATTTATTGCTGGCCAAAACCAATTATTCTTTATCATGGCAAAAAAAAGGAAGGGAAATGTTATATTTTTCTAATATCCCAGAGTATCCTTTGCAGAAAACGTGCAAGCTTTTTACAGTGTTTGTCAAAGAGGAAGAAAGTGCTTGTTCAACGCTGCATGTGAAAACAGCTTACTGGAAAAGATGAAAACTTATTATTGCCAATTTTGAAAAAAGAAATCTTTGGCTACTAATGAATAACTAATCTAAGCTAACAATGTCTGGAAATAGTTTTTTTGGAACACACAAAACTTTGTGACGGATAAAAATTAGGAAATTAAAGCTTATTGTATTATTCCAAATGTAACTGTTTACACTTGAGGAAAAATAATGGAATAATATCCAGTTGGAAAGTTTTTATTTTCAAAAAATCCTTTGTAATACTCCCAGAAATTCCCCTGGCCAAAAGCAAATAACTTGCTTCTTAACCAGCTAGTAAAAAGAGCATGATACTACGGGCATGGGCTCAGTGTACAATAAACACACAAATGGCTTTATGAAATTCCTTGTGGAAATCTCACTAGCTGGTAAACATTTAAACACACCAAAAATCACTCCACAGAGCACTAGATGTCTTCAAAATGCGTTTTCTCATGAAACAATGAGACACAGGCAAAAAGCCTTCTCCCATTTAATACAGACACATATCACACTCAGGTGAGAAGTGCCCAATTGCTCACATTTAGATTTACCTGGGGAAAACCACGTCCCCTGAAGCCTTCCAGTGCTGCCCCGGCACCACAGCCCTACAGCTCCCTCCTGCCATGGGCAGGGACCGTGCCTCCCATTAGAGCTTCAAGCCTAATGAAGTTCGCCCCATCGACAGGCTTTGATGTGGGTTTTCCACCATCAGGTGCTCTGCCCAAGTACCTCACCTTAGTCAAATGACCCCATACAAGGAACCTCATGCTTTGGGTCAGAGAGAAGTGATGGGTCTAACAGAGGAGGAATTAATGCCGCAGAGAGAGTTTAAAAGGGCTGCCCTTCTGCAGAACCCCAAATTCTTTATTTTTCAAACTAAACTGATGCCCCATCTCTCTCTACATGCACATTTATATGCAAATACAGGACTTTAGCTCTTTGTTTGTGAGCTACATACATGCTTCCCCCATATTCAGGAAATTTGTTATTTAGCATTGGATTTTGAAAGTAAATTAGCCACGCAAACATTCTTAATGTAAGAATGCAGCTGCATGTCTACACAAACAAATAATTTTAATATTTAGAATCATAAAACAGAATCATAGAATTGTTTAGGTTGGAAAAGACCTTTAAGATCATCATGTCCATCCTTTAACCTAGCACTGCCAAGTCCACCACTAAACCATGTCCTGAAGCACCACATCTACACATCTTTTAAATACCTCCAGGGATGGGGACTCAACCACTTCCCCGGGCAGCCTGTTCCAGTGCTTGACAACCCTTGTGGTAAAGAAATTTTTCCTAATATCCAATCTAAACCTCCCCTGGTGCAACTTGAGGCCATTGCCTCTCATCCTATCACTTGCGACTTGGGAGAAGAGACCAACACCCACCTCGCTACAACCTCCTTTCAGGCAGTTGTAGAGGGCGATAAGGTCTCCCCTCAGCCTTCTCTTCTCCAGGCTAAACAACCCCAGTTCCCTCAGCTGCTCCTCATAGGACTTGTGCTCTAGGCCCTTCATCAGCTTCGTTGCCTTTCTTTGGACACACTCCAGTGCCTCAATGTCTTTCTTATAGTGAGGGGCCCAAAACTGAACACAGTATTTGAGGTGCAGCCTCACCAGTGCTGAGTACAGGGGGACGATCACTTCCCTGGTCCTGCTGGCCACACTATTTCTGATACAAGCCAGGATGCCGTTGGCCTTCTTGGCCATATGCAGGTATATAATTCTCCATCTGCATAGAGCTCTGGTATTTTTACACATGTTAAGTACGAAAGTGGAGAGCCTAACTCATTTGACAATACAATCCCTAAACCCAATTTTATCTGTAACAGGTTGCTCTTTCAAAACTGTGGATAGATTGGTCTGCTTTCAGAAAAATGACCCTTAAATTATATAACACACTGGATAATCAACAGTTATAAATTTGATCATATGTAAATAAAAATTAGTTTCAAAAACTGATTCTGTAGCTCATACGCCACACTACTGAAACCTGCTGAGAGATGGAAGGTGTATAGGGTCCATTGCTCTATACTCCTCAAAAATCAGTTCTAGAAATCTCCCTTGAAATTAAGGTACTTGCTCGAACCTTCAAAGTATACAGTTTCTAAATAATAACCAACCCTTGTACTTTTCACTCTCACAATTCTTCTCACTTGTTCCTAAAATTTAGTTATCTCTTTACCCTACCAAATCTTGAACATGTGCTCCAGTTTACATAAGTGCACCAAATTCAGAAAGGTTATTCACAACACAAGAAAAACAATCTAAGCAAAGGCATGCAACATCAGGGTCCTGGATTTTGAAGTCCATGAACTCTCCAAGTAATCACATCCCTTGTGCTTTGCTGAATGCCTCTATTTGTACACAGAGAGAATGCACTTGGGAGAGACAGAGGGGGAAACATCCATCCTTTCTGTATTAGCTAGGGAAGAAACCTTCAAATGAGAATAGGGTTGGTTTTGATTTTTGTTTCATTTCTATTAATACAAGTTTATTAGCTGATGCCAATACATTGTCATCACAGTATTGTGTCTCAGCAATAATTATATTGTGAACAGAATGAGTACCCTCAAATATTATATACTGTTTCTTCCCTGTCTGCAAAAGTGAACCCAGAAATAGCAGCTGTTATGTAGCCTGTCCACCCAACATGAACAAGCTCCAAAATATGCTTAAACCTTACCTAAAAAGTTCTTAGTTTCTTTTTCAGGTTCTTGTAAAAGAACATCTTACATAAAGAGAAGGCAAATGATCCATTTTCATACTGTATTATTGAAAACCCTCAAACAGTCAGCCTCAAATAACCAAAACATATCTCGCAGAAAATCCTTCTGAAATCTTTCTGGAGCTGCTGTAAACTTCCATTCTTTATTCAAACCTTAAGTTCAATTCCCCTTAGAGGTTTTTTTTTTTTTGTATCATTGCAAACGTTTTACCATTCAGTGGTTACAGAATTTTACCCATTCTCTGCTTTCAGACCACAGTCATGAACCATCATGTTAATTCAAGGAAAAAGGTAATCATCCTGTGTTTTCTGCAGAAACTCAGAATACAAGAGGTTATGCTTTCACTGTATTTGAGGTGCTTATTTGGAAGACTTGATAAATTTTTTCTTTCTATTCTCATTCCAGGACAACACATCTACATTGCTGCCCATGTTGACACTGGAGATTAAAGTTCAAGACAGGAATATGAGCCAGCTTGTTTCCATATGACACAGCCATCGGGATTTATTAGCCCAGGTGCGGCAGTGGGCTCCCACAGCTGTCTCACATCTGGAATGGAGCAAGTGAGTCTTCCCACTACAGGTCTGTCCTGGTTTTGGCTGGGATAGAGTTAATTTTCTTCCTAGTAGCTGGCATAGTGCTGTGTTTTGGATTTAGGATGAGAAGAATGCTGATAACACACTGATGTTTTCATTGTTGCTAAGTAGTGCTGACACCAGTCAAGGACTTTTTCAGCTTCCCGTGCTCTGCCAGGTGCACAAGAAGCTGGGAGGGGGCACAGCCAGGAGAGCTGACCCAAACTGGCCACAGGGCTATTCCATACCATATGACGTCATGCTCAGTATATAAAATGGGGGGAGTTGGCTGGGGGGCAGCGAGGGGGGAGGGTGAGCGAGCGGCTGTGTGGTGCTTAGTTGCCAACTGGGGTTAAACCACGACAAGGTCTCAGGTAGACTGAGATGCTCTCTGTCACAGCATAGGGTATGCTTGAGAGTGATACGTTACAGTGGTGGCTCATGGAGGAACAACACAACGTATGTAGAAATTGAACAGATTAAGAATGCCCAAAGGGCAGCATCAGTTGACTTCTCCCCATAAGCAATTTATGTTTTAATGAACTTAGTAGATTCCCTTAAAGTAAATTGCATAAAATATCACATCCAGAAAAAGACACACTTAAATGCACATCTGCTCCACCTCTGACAACATGCAACTGGCTAATCATGCATAAACTAAGAGAAATGCTGATCGAATTGAGAGGGGTTAATCTGCAAGGCAGTTGAGAATGGACTAACACTAACCTCTGGGTAGCCTCCAACGTCATGCACATCGATTCCAAGTAGATGTCCAAGTCCGTGTGGCATAAATATTGCACCCAGATGAACCTTCACCATGTCATCTACATTGCCTTTCAGAATGCCAATTTTAGTCAACTCCTCCAGATGGACTCTGTCAGCCAGACGGTGCATATCAGGCCAAGCGACCCCTTAGAGAGCAGAAACAAACAGCTGAGTTAACTATTGCTAAAAGTTTTTAAAGACTACTTTCAAAAAGCAGATGTAACACATGTGCCCTTTGTTTATATAAAAAACAAAGGTGTAAAGAGCAACTACATTAGCACAAAAATACTTTAAACAGGACAAAAATTATCTTAACATGCATGCGAAGCACAGAAAACTACAAACAAGAGAAACAGCAGCACCTTATAATCCAGATCTACATGAAAAAATGTTAAGACACTGTATCTAAGATGCAAATGTATCAATGAGTTTTCTGAAAGAATGTCAACTGTAAAATGCAGTTACTTAAAACACAGAGCATAAAATATTACTAACCTATTATTTTCAATAATGATCATACCCATTTAGAACATTTGAGATGGACAGTACTTTTCTACGTACGTAGAAGATTTAAAGCCCACATCTTTCTGGCAAAGACATTCTCCAGAAATTAATGATTCCCTTGTGTTAATGGGCTGTGTAAAACACAAGTCCTCTAATACACGTACTAAAACAGCATTACAAAATACTGTTGGTTGACTAGAGACAAAGTGCCAGGATACATTAGATTTCTATTATTTTGGTATAGGAGACAATTTTGTTTGACAAACTGCTGGGGGGAGGAGGGAGGAAGAAAGCAGCTCTTTTGTTAGTAACACAGAACTGTCTTAATTAGTTCACCATGGCTTTGAGTCATCATCAACAGAGCCATTGCAGCATCAAGACAACTAGGGCTAAGGTACAGTAGAAGAATATTTTCCTTGTTCAATTTTGGCATGATTAAATAAATAAAAAATGAGCAATTTTTAACGCCAAAACCCATCAAGTTCCATTTGCTTTAATCCAGTTAAACACGCAGCTCTAGTGTCTTGTGAACATGAATGTCATATCATAATTACATTAGCACCTTTTGCTAAAAGTACTGAGGCTTCAAAGGCTGAAATCAAATCATCTTATATGAGTGCTTAAATAAAATCCAGTTATCTTACATGGCTCTGATATAAAGGTCAGAAACAAACTGCAGAGCAAGTGGCTGCTCCGTCTTGCACATCGTCCACACAGAAACTGATGCACCTTTACGCTCCCATTAACACTGACTGGGAATCAGCTCAGCTTGTAAGTTAGTTAACAGGCAGCCTCCTTTTCCCCACCAGATTACTGAGATATCAAACTTTTTAGCCTGTTGCATGCGGCTGAAGGAGCAACTTCCTTGCCCAAGCAAGACCACAAGACAGAGGTGTGCGGCACAATACGCTGGACAAACTCTCAGTTGCTGTTTCCTCACGAAAGCCAACAGTGCCCAAGTGCATGATGCTCATCCACAAAACATGTGCACTCTTCCTGTTCAAAATGTGCTATTTTTGTGTTTTCCCTCCTTTAAAAAGGAATTTAGATTTTTCCTTTGGTAAGAATTAATACAACTATAACCAGTTGTTCTTTGACAATTATGTTCAAGGTAATTATACTTTACAAGAATTTATCTTTTTAAACATTGACTGTATTGCAATTATCACTTCTCTAGATTCATCTATGTTTCACAGCTATCTCGCAGTAGGCTCCAATCTATTGCATGATAAATTGAAATCACTGCAATCTATCGCACTGATATTACTGATATCAAACTGGAAATATTACTGAATCACAGTGGGTTTCCTGTTTATTTTGTAGTTGTGGGAATACAGAATTTCTGTGTGTAATTCCCAGTTTGGCTTCTGCACTTTGCAGTCAACTCTAACTGCTCTAAAAGTCTTTAATATTCTTTCTGGGGACACTAGGTGTTCTTCTCAGATCTCTCCTGTGATTTCTTAGCTGAGTACTACTACAAGTCTTCTATTTTCATCCCCATGATTGCAAAGCCACATGTAACGTCTGACCCTGGTCAACTGTTTGAAGCCTCATCCTCTTTTGATATAAATGAAGGTCAGAACTCCGCTGCTGTAAGACAAAACACAACCATATCCCGGATGCTCTGAATCAACTTAAGATGAGGTGCCTGAGAGAAGAACTGAAGATGAGGTGCCTGCTGTTTGCAATACAGCTTCCCTCCACAGCTGTGCTGGTACTGTTCATCTGAATCCAAACCCACAGACTCCACTCACAGAGATACAGCGACCTTTATCAAACTAAGGAAGAGATACAAGGATCAAATTGATCAGAAATGAAAACACCAAAACCACATATCCATTTGTCTGCAGAAGTTTAATACAGCAAATGCATGACACTACTGCCCTAACTGAAAATATTGCTGTGGTTGTAAATCCTGAGTATTTCTGGGCACTGAGCAAATCCATTAGAGCCCCTTCTTCCCTCCCCTCTACTTTTTTCTTTTTCTCTCATTGAGAAAACACATGACTATTTTCCCTCTCCTCCTCCCACCCAGAGCTCTGTGTTCTCTATCTGGTTTGCATTTTATTCATCTTATCTATTTCATTAGAGACTGAGGACAACAAAAAGCTCCACTGCGAAACAAATAATGAGGCTGGATGGAAAATCTGCAGCTTTGGGCTCTCTCTTCGAACAAGGGCAGTGCTTCGGACAGAGCCCAGCAAAACGACTCTGGACCTCTCATCTCCTAGCTGGTGCCATCAGTTTTGCCAGAGATGGGAAGTACTTCAGCTCCAGCTCTCTCATGCATGCTGCAGAAGCTGCAGATAGCACTGGGACAGCTCTGGCTGGAGGGAAATTAAACTACTGCTGGAGGTGCCCTGCTAAATAGTACAAATCTTGGTTTACAAGTAAATAGGTGTTCAAATAGTCTTAATTAAAAAAAAGTGTTTATAGATAGATTGCATTTTCTATTCTATTGTCTGGCTTCACATTTTATTCTACTATGACTGCAGTGTGGTGGTATTTTGCATCCCCCTCCAAACCACTTAACCTACAAACATTGTATAATACAGTCATACATACACAGACTATTACTAGTGTGCCAAGACAAAATATGAGGATATTTTTGAGCTGACTAGAGACATTGAACTAAGTGGAGTGACCTTACTGGTCTTCACTTCAAAAAAATGGTGATATCCTTGTCTTGTTTGATATGAGCTGACTCCCATCATGCTAGGAATATACTTTAATAATAGGGTACAAACAGGTTTTTCCCCCTTTTTTAAAACAGGCAATTTGACAAAGAAAGAGGATCTAAATGCAAGTCTTCAAACATTTCCTACTACCTTTATAATCTCAAAACCATTAACTTTGTTAAGAAAAACAACTACTTTACAGCAATAAGGCAATTACTTAAAAGTACAGAATACAATCTACTGAAGAAAGGAAGCCATCCTAATCCAAGAAAGATCTCTTAGTATATTTTATACATAAAGTATATTCACGTTGTAGACATTTAACATACAGGAAACAGAGATATACAACTCCTTAAATTTATTTTAAACCTAAAATTGTACTAGGTTTATCTGGCAACTGGAATCTTTATAATATAATGGCCTATGCAAACCTACTGTCCCTTGGACTGGCTGGCATGTCTGCACTCAACTGTCGTTTAAGTTAACCAGTAAGTATTCCCTAAGAGCAGAAGTCCTCGAATTCTGCTGATCTATTTTTCCTATGTACATACTGAACTTCCAGTAATTGCTAGAAGCAGAGAAGGAAGGACAAATTAAACATCACAGCTAACTTGACTAGGAAAGCCATGAACAGAATTTTTTGTTACTCTCACACGATGTGCAATTCAACAATCTGGATGTGCCAGAAGGACTTGCAGTGAGGATATGTGAATCCCTGTGTTAAAGCACAGAGATGTCCATATTCTGTTCAGATGTCTGTGTGCACATCTACGTGTGGATAGCTTTAGCATGTTAAAACAAAGAAAATTATAATAAAGAAGCCTCTCTGCACACAGCCAGGGAACAATCTGCCCAACAGGACAGCATTTGCAGATGCAAAGAAAAACAACCAACTAAACAAAACTGAATGAACAACATTTTGTACAAAGAACCCTTAATTCATGGAGATTATTTGATGTTCAGGCACTTCAGTTTTTTGGACTGACTGTGGTCCAGT
>VYZW01043936.1:224803-252223 GCA_013401315.1 Balaeniceps rex
ATACTTGATGAATTAGCTTGCCTGCAATTTAAAGGCATACAGTGAAGTACCCAATAGCCAGTGCTTTCTAAAGCTTTTTAAGGCTAATTGAGTATCCTTCCCAAAGATGCACACTCCATCCTCTTTTTCAACAGAAGATTTCTATTGAGCTTACACGTAAAATACAGAAAATGCTTGAAACAAACCGAAGCATGACATGCATGTTCACTCAAACTCTGACTTCAGTCTTTGGCATGAGCTTCCTGAAAAGATGGCTGCCAGTGTAAACACACACCAGAGTAACAACTGTCACCACGAGATTAAAGGAATTAAAAAAAAAAAAGTGGAAGATTAAAATACCTTTTTAATCTTATTAATAATTGCTTATGTGTTATTTCTTTAAAAGTGTTGTATGGAAAATGTGTGTCCTACCTCTATCCTCCATTAGGAGCTGTTTAAACACAGAAATTAGTTTTGTCATCTTGTTCCTTTCCAGCACTTTCTAAAATCCAAACATAATTTTCTTGACAGCCTGAATGCTGCCATCAAGCTCATTGATTCCTGCTGACATGTACCGATCTTTTACCTGGCCTGACTGCTTTCATTACAGCCCGCGATGACTTCAGCACTGCTTCATAGATAGCCCTCTGGTCAGGAGTGAACTTTCCATTTGCAGGGAAGGTGCAGGTGATGTCGGAGCCATAGCAGTAATACTCTCCTCCCATATCGAACAGGCTAAAAAGAAAACAGAGGGGGAAGAAATGAAAATATAATTCCAAAGAAATAGTAGAACAGAAGACATTTCTCTTGCTCTGCACTTAAAAGTTATCTGCATTTCGGTAGTTGCCTATATAATCACCACTTGAATGCTGTTCCTAAGTAAAATGAGACGACAGCCCCTTGGAATTTCCTAGCAGAAGGGTATCTGCATTACATATGGCTTAAAAGGACACCCTTACGGGCTGCGCTGGTCCTGAATGGAAACACTGAGAGAACTCATGAAGGAAGATAAAATGTACGTGAGGAATTCACTTCAAGCTCTTCAGTTCCAGTTTCTAGGGCCTCTTCTCAGAAGAAAAAGCATGTCCTTTTTTTCTTTCCTGAGAAATGCTAGCACCACATAAAGGGTCTAACCTCAAAACTTAACAGAGAAATGTTAATTAAATTATGGCCTTTTGTATCCAAGTGTCAAAACGCAACTGATGGTTTAAATAAAATGTCCCCAGTAAAGGCTGACTGCCTAACAGGGATTAAAGAAACAAGGATTATGGGAAGATCCAACCAGAAAAGAACATTTAGTACAGTTTTCTGCATCAGAGGTAGAAGATAAAAAAATATTAAGTGCTTTCTTTTATGGGGACAAAAAACCTGGTTTACCTCTTGAGAAGCATATTTATTCTATACATAAATCAATAATCCACCACTGATTGCTCAGCTGCCAGAAATCAATCTACAAGAATAGCAAGTGGGTCTCTACACCCTTGTGAGAACCACGTTAGACAGTTGCAATACTATGCTTCTTGAGTCTACCTGATAAGGCACTGCACTGGTTTCAGCAGGCTCAAAAAAATCAGTAAATAACCAAATAACCATTTGGACCAAACAATACTTGAGCAAATAATGCCTCTAGTTCATCATATATTTATTACAAGAAGGCACATTTTACGTGCAAGACTTTGGTCTTGACACACAGTATTTGTGTGACCTCCTGATTTCTTAGGTAATAAATCAGAGTTGAAATCTGCTAATTTAAGTCTTCTTCCAACCACCTCAAACAACTGTATGAGACTCTCATCATCATAAGAAATATCATTTTCCTTCACTGTGTTTGAAAACCTTGGCGTTTTCTTCCTCTTGCTTCTGCTTCCCAGCAGGGTCAGTCAGACAATGCAAGCAGAAGGAAGGACACTCCACTGGGGTACCCTCTCTGCCATCGAGTCCTAATTACAGCAGTAATTAGGAAAACGGTGCAGCGTAGCTCTGTCCCCAGCCAACATACGTGACTAGGTAAAGATAAATATAAGCTACCACAAAAAGTGCTAAGCACTCAGCTGTAAATGTTCACCATTTCCAATGTAACTGCCATGGAAAGCAATGGACTATAAGTAAACAAAGGCAATCATGATAAAGCTAAATAATATTTCAGCAGGGCTGGGACTCTTTGCTGCATTACATACACAGACACATACAGAAGATTTAGTCCAAGAAATTTTAAAATCCACCCTACAATTTCCTCTGTGAACAAATCTTTGCACTGAGTGCAAGCCCTGCTGAAGTCATCGCCAGCCTTCCCAAACTGGGCAAGGTTCACCTGCAGAGAGACTTGCAGGACTGGAACTTCAGGAACAAACCCGATGGTTTACAGATGCGGAACTGCACAAGGCTTAAAGCTACAGGAGTTTTAAGCTGTAGGAGAATGCTGCAGAGAGAACTGCAATGTACGTAGATGCAGAGCTAATACAAACACTATATACATTCATCTAAATATGAAACATAGTACGTTGAAACAGAAAGTTGCTAATTGAAAAAAGAGACACAATAGACAGCAAATGTCAGACCCACAGGGTAAAAAAAACCATGATTTGACAGCAACATAGCAACTGTAAACCAGCCTAGCCAAACCTCAAAATCAGAAACCCCATCAACACTGCCTAAGTTTTGATTTTATGGTTAGATTTACTTCTAAAAATAACTAATGATACACACAGAAAATCTAAGGATACAGAAAACTAGTTGCAGCAACTAAGAATCATGTAAGAAGCTGCTATGTTCTCTAATGTGCCAACAAGATACTGATTTCAGATTACTTACAAATCTTTCAACCTATCCCAGACTGAACCCTTTCAAAATCACAAACCAAGTTTCATGGTGCTTTGTGGGATTTGCAGCAGTTTTGTGGCCTAATTCTGTTGCATTTAGAAGCGTAAGTGTCCATTCAGCATGGTGACAGTAAAGCTGTGACCAACAACTTCCAAACTCCCTGTCCATGTCTACTAGAAGTTGCTATGCTTTCTATATTTTACCGGGAGAAGAGTTATTCTGAACTTACCACAGGCAAAATTTTAGCTATGTCTTTAAGCTCACAATTATCAGCATTTTCTCAAACCCATTCATCACTCGGTGGTTGTTAAGTAGTTTTTCGAGTTACTGGAGCACTGAGTAATGGAAAAAAAATATCACAAAGCTGATGGTACACCAAAACAAGGCTCACAAGCTAGGAAGCACCATTTGTTCAGGTTTCTTGGCTTCCAGACAAGAGGAGACATGAGGGAAGATGATCTTTCAAATTCCACCTCAGAGCACAACACACCATCCAGCCTGTATGCTTCAGTGAAAAAGCATCCAAACCAAACTGTACATTTGGGAGATATTTTGGCTCTTATTGGGAATTCTCTTCCATTTAACTTCAGTTGGGAACATATCCATTAGTTAAAATGTTGCCCAAGACATGGAAATAGCCCAAATATTGTAGTTATCCTGAGGAAATAATGGGAGCCTGAGAAGATCCCAGTTTCATATCTTTGCTTGCCAGGCAAAATAAGTGGTGAAGCACATTTAAGTTCAATAAAATGCATGTGAGCTACTATCGTCTCCTGTTGACTAACTGGAAAAAGTTTCTAAAAGCAGGTTCCTTAAATCCTCATTCCTTAGAAAAAATACATTTCTTTTATCCTGAAATTAGATGGTAACTGCTAGTAAAAGGGATACTATTATTATTACGTTCTTGCATGTACAAAATTACCTGCCTGATACTGCAGTCTTACAAGGGTCATGTACAGAAACAACTATTTAATGTTATTTGGACTGTTATCAAATGTAGCGGCAATCTAAACAAATTAAATGCACAAATGAAAATAGGTGTTACAGGCATCTTGATATATGGCTTACCTTTTAAGAACTATTTAATGTAGAGTAACATATGCAATAATATAACAAAGTATCTCCAAATTTTATTAATTTATCTAAAAGGGAAATATGTGCTACATGTCTAGCAGACTGTATATGTTGTCTATTACAAAACTTAATTGTGAATTCAGTTTTCTGTTGAATGAAGAAAAATTTCATTCCAGAACAACCCTTTCCCCACTCCTTTTTCAGCAAGGATGCAGTTGTTAATTGCTGATTTCAATGAATGCAGAGATGATGTGTCTGAGGTTGTCAGGTTTCTGAGGCGCCTCGGATGGGAAGGCGGCCAGCGAAGGAGTGTCGCTGATCACAGAGGGGCATGCGGTTGTATATTGAAGTGGTCACTGATTTAGCTTGAAGCTGATGAAGTCTTTTATTGCACAGCTCAATCCTTCCGAGAGAGAAGCTAATCTTGCTTTGCATGACTTTGTTGGGAGCAAAAGCAATGAAAAGCTACCTGGCTTAATTTCAGTGTGAAAAGTGTGCGGCATATAAAGCAGATTTAACATGCAGAAGACCTGAGCACTCTCTAAAAAATTCCATGTTACTGTTTCAATTTGTTTTCTAGAATTAATAAGAAGCTATACCACAAGTAAAAGACGCATAGCAAAAATATTCCAAACTCCTTGGAAACATGGGCATAGCTCTCCTAAGGGAGGCTTCAGTTCTGCATATATATATAATCTTTCCCCCTAAACATATTGCAAAATACTGTAAACATTACTAAGTAAAACTGAACAATGCGAACTATGAGAAAAATCAGATAACCTGTCAGTTGCTCTACTGACAGAATGACTTGCTTACGTATCATTAACACAATGGTAGCCAACCGTCAAAAAAAATATTGCCTTCTGCATCTGTTTTAGAAGTCACCTTCAAAAACGACTAACAGCATTTCATTCCTTTCACAGGGAAAAGGTCTGACATCACCACTTAAAATAATTTTGTACATAGAACAGTATCAAGTCTAAAAGAAGCAGAAACACGTCACATGCCACAGCCTTGGAGAAAGGATCAGCTGGACGTGCCCCTCCTTACAGGAGCTTCTTAGCCCTTCCCCAGCAGGTCCCTGGTGCCGCTGGCAGCGGCCCTTCCGCGTCCAACTGAACTGGGGTTCTGCTCCCTGTGCAGGAACCCAGGATGGGAGTTTGGAGAAAATATTTCAAGTCCTGTTGACTTTAAAGTGAATACAGGCTTGTAAGTCAGTACTGTAACTGACACGCTACACAACATGATGCACAAAAGCTCTTTTCCCCCTCCCGTCCCTCTGAAACAATACGGATGAGTAAGACATGGCCGTGTTACTTTCACAGAATATTGGCACCACAAAATCCAAATTTATAATTACATTTTTGGCTTTCAAGACCAGAAAAATAATACGCATTTCGATATAGCTTTCTTAACCCCTGACTGTGAAGCATCACAGAACACTTTGCGTAACACTTTAGATTTGAAAACTGTGGACTATAAATGGCCACAGTTCTTTTCTTCATAAAGTCACTGTATATCATTTTTTAAAAATAAAGCATCATCTTCCTCTAAGTGTGTGTTTTACTTTTATAGGCTTGCTGACACTTTTATTGCCAAATAATTTGAAACTGCCAGTCAATGAAGCAAATTATGGCCAATATCACAATGGGAAGCAATACTTTATTTGGGATATCTGAGCCATGTGTATGAATTGTTATGATCCAACCACCAACCCAACCCATAGACAAGCTCTTGCAGGCATTTCTCAGGAAGCCTACAGCTACTCCCACGAGCTAACACGTAAAGCTGCCACCTTCCTGCTCTACCGATCTGCTTGGTGTGTACACTCAGAACTAGATCTCCTCACGATAGTTATAAAAACAAATTATTCTTCTGCAGTTGTTAACACCGCAGAGCGATGACTGCAGTGAAACCCAACTGGATTTCCTCCGAGTGCAACGCACTCCGGCATGGGGTTGTACTGAGTGTCACCAGCCTGCAACACACATCCTCCCCAGATTCTGTTCTCAGGACAAAACCCTCCCTTCCCCCGAGTGGGTCTGCAAGACTAGCAATTAGAAAACTGATATCGCCGTATCTTACTGTGCCCTCCTCGTACCTCAGGTTAAAGGTAAACAGGTATGAAAACTGATGCACTTTACTCAGTGACGTTTACTGAGGTTTTAGGGTTTTGAGCCATTATTAACCAACATACCTATGAGCAGCCACACAGATGAACTGATGCCAGCCCAGTCCTAGGACAACAGGAATAAAGGTACACACAACCTTTTCCTCCTGTTATTGCAATAAGAACAAGTCATCCCCAGCTGGAGATTTTATTCTGTGTGATCTCGCCGTATGCTGCTCCAAGTTCATAGAGAGCACTCTGTGCTTTAGACTTCACGCAGCAATCAAATCTTGAAGCATTCATGCACTAACAAAATCCAACCATTTGTTTGGTTAAACACTTCTAAGGCAATTTCAAGCTTAAGGGAACTAGGTATCAGCATCTCTGTGAGATACATCTTCAGAAATGTGCCAAGTGATTTGGAAATAGGGTGGTTTAACAGCAGACCACAAGAATGAATTATAGTAAATGATATCAGAAGAAAATGGAGAGTTAAGTGACACACATTTTTTCATCCACTTGTATCCTGACTAGCCAAGAGTTATCAATTTATAAAGCAACACTGAGTAAGATAACGTCGCAAACCCCAACAGAGAACTGGAACAGTATAGGATGAAGTACTACCATGCTCAGGAAGGTTTTTTGGAAGAGGTGCCCTGCTGTGACCAGCTTCCATCTGACATGGTACAGAGAGAGCTTGTACTGGCTCTGTCCCGAAGCCAAGCTTGGCTCGCTGATTTAAAGCCAGCTTTTTGTTGTCAGCTCCCCTGGAGTCTAGAGTAACCTTAGAAAAATGCTAGAGAATATTTTTTGCATAGGAAATGGGGTTCTGAGTATTCACAAGAAAACATCAGGCTTTTTGTTTAAGACTCGTGTTCAAAAGAAGATCCTGTAGCCCACACAGGTAATGCAATTAGAGATACAAAATAGCTACATGACTATTCTTCATCTAGCTGTGATTTACATAACCATGTAGCCCTATATTTTTTGTGTTTGTCCTCAACCATGTCTTTTCATCTCATCTACCTTTTCCATGACTTTCCGATCTTTGCTCCTCTTGTAGCACTGTCTCACTAAAGGCTTTCCCAGACTATTACAGATAATCGTAGAATCATAGAATCATAGAATGCTTTGGGTTGGAAGGGACCTTTAGAGGTCATCTAGTCCAACCCCCCTGCAATGAGCAGGGACATCTTTAACTAGATCAGGTTGCTCAGAGCCCTGTCCAACCTGACCTTAAATGTTTCTAGGGATGGGGCCTCCACTACCTCTCTGGGCAACCTGTTCCAGTGCTTCACCACCCTCATTGTAAAAAATTTCTTCCTTATATCTAGCCTAAATCTACCCTCCTTTAGTTTAAAACCATTACTCCTTGTCCTGTCACCACAGGCCTTGCTAAAAAGACTGTCCCCATCTTTCCTATAGGCCCCCTTTAAGTACTGAAAGGCCGCAATAAGGTCTCCCCGCAGCCTTCTCTTCTCCAGGCTGAACAGCCCCAACTCTCTCAGCCTGTCCTCGTAGGAGAGGTGCTCCAGCCCTCGGATCATTTTTGTAGCCCTCTTCTGGACCCGCTCCAACAGCTCCATGTCCTTCTTGTGCTGAGGGCTCCAGAGCTGGACGCAGTACTCCATGTGAGGTCTCACCAGAGCAGAGTAGAGGGGCAGAATCACCTCCCTCGATCTGCAGGCTCCCTGCATAATAGGAGGCTTGTCTCAACCTTCTCTCACAGAAGGTAAGATATGCCACTAAGTTTTGCTCAGATAGGAACACAGTGGAAAAAAAACCCCCATCTGTCTACATTAAATTTTTAAGGAGAGAGTACTGCATGCCTGTACCTCTACAATGCCAACTACAGAGTCTTTCAGTGGCTATGGCAGGAATATACAGAAGTTTGGGCTGGCTGTATTTAAAAAAACCAAACAAAACCAAAACCGAAACAAACAACAACAAAAAAGAAACAAACAAAAAAAGAGAGCAACCAAACAAAAAAAACATTCTCTAGGTGTTCATGGCCTGCACTGCCCAGGGTTTCCTCTCACTACAACAGCCACAGGCACTGGCTCCCAGCAGCAGGGCAGCAGCGCGATGCAAAGATGAGCAGCAGTAGGTGGGCGTGCCCCGCTCTGCCCTGCGGTCCCAGCGAAGGTGTGCCTCTGCTTTGCTGCTCCATCCCTACTGCCGAGAAAAAATGGTTTCCTCAACCAACAAGCGTGTGGGAGTGCCCTCCCTCACAATAATTTGAGCCAAACTGAACTTCAGAACCATTTATCAGTGAATTCACTGAATGAGCCGGACTGAGTTGGTTCAGTAAACACCCATATTCTAGTAAGATTTTATGTGCTATTTTCACACACAGGTTAAGAAGAAGTCCCTTGCGTACAGTATTTATCTCTTGAAGAAATCTAAGACAACAGCCTTAAGCTTCTGCATTAAATAAACCAATTTCCATGATCAAGTACCACCCCTCTTCCACCCCCATGCAGTTTGCATTAATGCCTTATTAAAAATGTTAAGTTTGCCAGAGAAATGAGCCAAAAAACTTCTGATTAGCTTGTTCACAGCTAAATTTGCCCCTGAGTGCCATCTCCCAGTGTTTCTGCTAAGCAGAGGGATGTCTCTAAAACAGAAGTGCTGCATACAAATAAAGAACTGGGAACACCAAGCTGGTATTGCTGGGTTAGGAGAAGGAGGTGGCAGCGATGGAGGCTTCACACGATGCAGAAGGTAGTGTCAGTACTGCCTACTTAACACCTCTGGTAGACCCACACAGGCAACGTGCCAGTGATCAGGGAAAGTCTCAGGTGAAGTACTGACAAAAGGATTACCTGTTTGACTTGTCTTTTTGCTGAATGGATGATTTTTTCTGGCTTTATTATCCTAATTATTATCCATTTTTAATTGGCATACTTAATAAGCAACAGTACTCTCTTTAGCAGAGACAATTCTTTGCTGAAAAGTCAACCTAACAGAGATGGCGGCAAACCCAAAGTCTTGGCCAGTTTCCATCCGTTAGGAGCCTCCCCATTGGAAAGGCGGTATCTGGGGCATTCGCTGCTCTGGCTGACTTGCTCAAACAAGGAGCAAGGATGTCAGAGCTGCAGGGAAGAGAAGGGAACGTGCAAGGAGAAACCTGTATTGGCAGCTGAGTACTTTCCAATCAAATTGAGGAGAGCAAACCTCATTAGCTTCTCACCAGAATGTGAGATACCAGCATCAACACAGCTACATTTTCAAGTTACTAAAATTCTGCAGTTACCTAAACCAGCCCATTTCTAGGTGTCTACTGAGACGTGGAAGGTACCTACTAAAGGTAGGCCACCATTCCTGGGTACTAACATTTGGACTTAAGAGCCTTAGCTTTCAGCAGCTGTTTTTGGAGACTCTGACCTGTGTTCCCCAGCCCAGACAACCAACCACCAGAGATCACAGGAGTAGGTGAAGTGTCAGACCTTTACTTATTGATTTTTACTGTAAATACCGTCAAGTTTTTGTATGTGTGTATGTGCGTGCTCACACACATGTGTGTCCATGTAAGTAAAAGGTTAATGCTTCCAACTTTTTCCATGATGAAAACCGGGCCAGTGTCCAATGGTACGGGTTCATTTAGTTCTTTTAGACATCCTATAGTTGTTCTTGTGGTTGTTCAAGCAACGTCCAAATTATCAGTTCTCAAATGGAATCCCACAGACAGGGGTTTCAGAGTACTCTACAGAAGACAGTAACTGAATGCAAACCAACAAGACAGTTGCTAGCCTTTCCACGGACAGGTCCAAATGTTCAAGCCAAGTGTGCAGTAATGAAGGCAGCAGCTAGTATTTCAGAAAAGGAGGCTGCCCATCTGCTAGCCAAGCATGCTATTTTGCCAGTAAGAACATTTTTTTCCTATTCAGAAAAAAATATCTACTCTTCATGGCAGCACCTTGAGCTCAAAGTATAGTACTGCAATGTACAACTGAAATCAGAAATATTCTTGCCTTAAAGACCTAAATTGGTTCACCCGAAGTGTGGAGCAGTATTGCACTAGCAGGACTCCTCCTGAGGCCCCGGCTCTGCAAGACTGTGCCTCCACCATGGGGTAACAAGTGGTTCTCTGCAGAGACACAAGAGAAGACCAAAGGCTGCACCGAACAGAGGGGCTGGGAATTACAATGGGTTCGGAGGGATATACAAAGGGTGCGTTGGAGATGTAACTGTACCTTCCCCCTGAGCCATACAGTGGTTTAAAATTGTATTTTTACCTATACAGTTGAATTCCCCACACCAAGACTTTGCTACTGAAATCTATCCAAGATAAGTGACATCCGTCAAGAGGAATACTAACATACTTTATGTGCATCTGTATTAACAAAGACCACCACAAAAAGTGGATTACACTAAACTGCATTTATAAATGATCAACATTAAATCAACAGCTATTAAAAAATACTAGGTTTTACCCTGCTTGTTTTAGTTATAGAGATGAACGCCCTAGTCAAATCAGTCCAACAGCAGCCAAAGCAACTTCACGCTTTCAGGTTTTTTCAGACTACGCTGGGAACGCTAATCTAAAACTATGACAGATAAAACTCATTTAGAGGTGACAATTAAAAAGACATTTCATTTACACTATAATGTACGGAGAGCATAAAATTAAAAGGCATACTATAACACAGCACTTAAAGGAAAGCTAAAATTTGTTACAGCAAACACGCTAATAATACTTAGCGACCTCTGCTTTGACTAAAAGGCTTATACATTTCTAACAGTAGGCAATCTCATAGCCTGAATTAACCAATACTAACAGAACACATATTCAATTAGAGCAAAATTATTGTTAATTCTAGCAAATATATTTTTCTATTTTTAATCAAATTCAATTTTTCTAGATTAGCATAAAATTAATATAGTCTATAGGTACAACAAAAGGAAAAAATACCTACACTTGATGAAAATAGTAAATATTAATCAAACCAGAGGAATCAAGCCAAAGGAATTATTTCAGAAATGGATAGCCAGTTGATTTTGCAATCAACCAGTAAGTAGTAGCAATGTACTTCGTATTATTATTAGAAACAAAACCATAACTAACAACAAGTTGTTTCAAAACTGCAGACTGAAAGGTTAAAGCTAACCATAATTTTTGCATATTATTACAGCACCAAACTTCAAAATGCATAAAAAAATGCACGAGGCCAAATGAAAATACTAGTCTCACCCACATAAAATAGTTGAGCATTTACATCTGACACATTAATATCCTGGGATCTTAAAAGCAGTGCTTTCAAGAAGTAATAAATACAATATTTTGTTCCGTAGGATAAATTGTTTTAATAGCAGACAATGAAGTACTTGGGGTGGAAAAGGGAGGACTTCTATTATCTGATGCAAAAAGCTTGGTCAGTTCCTGCTTTTTAATGCAACATTGCCCCCACCTGGACAAATTAATTTTGGTTTATAGGTTGGCATTAGTATCATAAAACTTGATAAAACACAGCATAAATTAAAAAAAAAGTTTGGAAAAGAGTCACAGTAAACTTCTATCATCTTTTGTAGTACACTTTTTTCAAGATTACCTACGTCTTTTAGTTGACTTATGGAAAGTCTTCTCAATATTTTCCTGAAATAAATTGATAGCCGCTCAGTACTCATAAAAAGTCCTTTTATATTATACACTTACTCATTCCTGCAAAAAAGGGAATAGCGTATTTTCTACAAATAATACTGCATAATATTAAGAGAATTATGCTGATACAGTTTCAGTTTGATATGTATACTGCATATGCATATTGTGTGTATATATAAAAGATAAACGCACATACCTTATAAAGAAAATGACAAATCTTTTGATTGTAGAAAACCATATATTATGCTTTTAGATCAAATAACTAAAATTAGCAAACTAACTTCTATTTTACCTAATAGAAGGCCTAGCCTTCATGAATAACCACGAACAACTGAATCTGACCAGTTCCTGCAATAAGCAACTTTCTTTTGCAATATTCATCACACACCTTGGAGTGACCAACAACTCCGGGAAGTCTGAAAACTGTCCTACGTCTCTTTTGAGTAATTAAAAAATAAAAAGCCCTGAAAAGTTTGCATCTTCTCTGTCTGTTTCATCCAGAACAACCTTTCGCAACTACCTGTATTTCCAGCCAAGAAAAATTCCCTATGATGAACAAAGCTTCTGAAACGACAAGAGGAGGAGCACTAGAAGTTAAATAGGATCCTTTGACAGCACCAGAAGTTATAATAATAAAAAATTTATTAAAAGGTACATATAAGTGCCAAATGGAAGGAAACAAACCCAAGTTTAATACAACTTGAGTGGCATGCACATTATACACATAAAGGCAGTGCTCCTGGAAGGATGCTGTGCCTTTGCTCTGGCAAGTACAAAACCTGGGACAATCATCATCTCCTTCCAGAGAGCATTTATTTTAGTGCCCCCTGGTGTCAATATTATTCTGATGCCTTAAATTTGCATTACGATATTAAGGAAAGAAATAAAAACAAAAATATTCCTCAGAGTTTAATTGTTCTGTCTTCTTGCAATGCTAGATCGCTTTTCATATCCCCAACTCTATTATTTGGCTAAGCAAATAACAATACCTGTTAATATAGCCAAGACATATTTAAAACATTTAACATAGATGCATCATGCTAAGACTGCACTTCTACGACAGGATGCGTTTGATTTTGTGACCCTAACAAAACTTCCCTAGTGCTTCAATTCTGGTACCTGAACGCAATAAAAATATTTGCAGGTAAAACTTATTTTGCTGCCATCACCAGCAGGTCATGGAAGCAGCAGTGAGCTTTTGCAGCAGGTAGCGTCCTGCTTCACCAAGGGTACTGTACTCTTCCCAACACTTTCACTGAAATCAGTTAACTTAAATCTGAGAGTGTTAAAAGAAAGTCAAATAAAATGAAAGACACCATCTGATGATCCAACCTGCTTCCATTTGAACTTCTAAAGTTAGTTTTATTTTATAAATAATAGATAGCCCCACTGTGAATACAAGGTTAATGGTCTCTCTCTGAGGTCCACTGCACTTCACAAGCAGTTGATGCTGTACTCCCCTTATTTATGCTTTCACCCAGGCCCTCTTACTAAATTACACTCTGGCCCTCACTCCAGGGAGGACTAGTATCCCCCATTAATTGCATCGGGACCCAGACCTGCAGGCAGACGCACCAAAGTAGCCGCCTTCCTTGGGGTGCGTGGAGCAGACACAGCACAGCCTCGGGGCTGCGCTGGCGAGGGCGCTCAGAGCAGGGATCTGCCCACGTGTGGGCATCCGGCAGACCTTCATTAACATTGTGACTTAGAAGGGTATTTCAAAATGTTAAAAATGCTGAGTGCTTCAGCAGAAGAGACAATTATTTTCAGTATTTTGCAAAGCCAGAATGGACCAACTAACCTCCAAAAATGTCATCAAGTGCTTGAAGGTCAATGAACCTGCCAATAAAGGTTGCTCACTAAGTGCTGAACTTTCACTGAGACACATTTGTCAGATGCCATAAAAAGACCAAGACCTGCAACTTGTGACACCTGCAGAAAACTATCTCAGGTAATAGCTGTATCTATTTCAGTGACATCTGGGGTCAGGCTTATTTTCTCACATTTCTATTATTTAAGCGTGAGCCTCATCATGAGGAATCAATCTTTATTTTAAGATCATAGAATCATTTTCTATTTGTCAAACATTGCAGGAGCCCCGCTGATCAATTGCAATAAAACAATCAACTCCCGACGTGCCTTCAGCGCACGGCAACGCCAGGAATCCACAAAGGCAGGCTGCACGAACTACTAGGCAGCAAATAGAATGCAATAAACTATAATTTTCCTGAATACCTTCTCAAAATCAAAATGTAAAGTACACACTTCAGGTTCAGCACCTCCAATGGTTCCTACAACAAATCACCGAACCACAAAGGTAAGAAGAGACATTTGCCTTGCCACAGGCTTCCTCTGCTGTGAGCTATCTATTTTGATGGCCAGTTTTCTCTTTCCCCAACAGCCATGGTGTGGCTCCATGCTGCAGCACTGGTAGGGCAGGGGTAGAAGACAGAAGGAAAGAGCCAAGGCGATTTGCTTCCTTCTTTTTTAAGAAAGCAGATGCTTTCATTTTTCAGAAGGCAGATGCTGATTTGTTGAGATCAACTCTTTTCACAGAAACACACTGGTTTAGACTGAACTTTTCACGGATGCTATTTCCCAGGGTCAAGTCATAACTTCCAGCTGAAGTCAGAGATCAGTTTGAGGAGAGCTGAAACCAGAGGTTTCCAACTCCCACGAGGGCTCTCTAACCACTGAACCAATCTCATTCCCCAGTGCGAACAAAAGCAAAATAGCTGCAAAAGGAGAGATCATGAGACACTTGCCCAGGAAGAACAATAATGCAGGGGATGCCATTTGATGGACAGGAGCCCCAAGTGCTCATTTGCTCTTGATTTATGCCTAGTGGGCTTGAATTTATTTGGTGTTTTGTTTTTTTTTTCTTTTTCCTTCTTGAGTAGCAACTTTTAATTTCACTCTACTCCCCACCAAATTCTGAAAGACCTTTGGTTATCCAAACTGGACTGGGGGAGTTGGGAGGGTGGCTCAAAAACCCCTGGCAAATTTGGTTTGGTTGCTTTCTGGCTCTGGCCTTGATGGAGGCCTCTCGTGTACAAGGCAGGAGACTGCAAACTACAACAAGCACTTTTGCTTATAACTCCACTTTCCATATTACAAAACGTAGTTACAGCCTCACTACAGAAACAGCAGGTGTCTTGGCACACAATGAGTAATGCTATACCTTGAGACGATGCAGTAAACCTCAGTCTAGGGCTCAGTTTCAATCCAAGCTGCCACAGGCTTAAGACAACCGAACAACATCAGTATTTGTACATTAGCCTGGCCATACGTCATCACTACAGGCTGTGATTTGCAACATTCGAGTAGATTTTATTTAAAGGTAATAACTGAGTGAAAGGGTCGAGTGCCTAGAATTGTGATTCACAAGGGTGGTCAGCCTACCCATCTACCTGCATGACCTTTTTGACCATGGAGACAATAGACGCTTGTTTAGGAAAAGTGTTTGGTTTAGACCATATTGATCATACAATTTAAATGTTCACCACATAGATGTTATATTACATTAATTATTTATATAAAACACTGACTTGCTGTTACTGCAATATTTACTTTTAATATCAATATTAGTTAAGTGCATGTATCTATTGAATTCCTAAAATTCCTAAAAATACTGATTTCCACATCAGTTATAATGCTTTGTGTTAGTTAGCTATTTTGGTTTTAATATTTAATAGACTGAAAATGACAGCCCTGCTTAGCAAGACAGTCCATATTAACAAGAAGCATCAGAAATTCTCTTTATAGACCTTGTCTTGCAGAGAGATCTTTTAGCGCAGAAGCTGTACCTGTAAAAATGTGGATTACAATGCAATACCAGAGATGTAATTCCATACCATGTTTCTTATGGAAGCAATAAACCCAATTGATGTAGATTAATTTTCAAAAATGAACATCATAAAACATCATAAAACCAGGCTGTTCTAAACCTGCCACAGTTTCTGAAGGAGAAGTCAGAATAACAGTCTTAAAAAAAACCCAAAAATGCAACAGCGTGAGTATTTTTGCCTATGATATCCTGTTGATACCACCAAATCCTTGTAACTTATATTTTTAAAAGAGCAAACAATGCATGCACTTGAGTGTTTCAAAGAAGCAAGGCATTAGTCTTCCAAATGTATTTTTTCTAATATTCAGGTGCTTTGTTGACTTATTTACTGACACTGCACTGTACTGCTTTGTACATAAAAAACCTGAGCGGCACATTTCTGCAAAACTCATAAATGTTATTCATATCCACTAAATAACGTTAAGAAAAGAACATGAAATTCTACTGAATAATTTAATAAAAATCATACCAAGTACCCAATCTTCTGATTCTATTACATACAAGTATAGGAATCGTTAAATTACAGTCATACCAAAATACTGGCAGAAGCTGAAATAACCCTTAAAACACTCCTACCTCTTTGTCATCAACAGTAAAGCCATTTTTTCCCTATGTTCAGGGCTTCCTAAGATTATCCAACAGAGGGCTCCCAGCAGCTATTAAAAAGCTTAATTGAAAGCCAAATATACGAACTCTAACATATACATACAAATCAGCATACTGTCATTTTAATAACCTGTTCTGTATGCAGATACATGCGCACCTACAGCCACTTTAGAAATTTGTAAAAGCATACAGTAAAACCACCCAGGTAGTGCCTTGTCATAATTTGTATGCTGCTAAAGTACGCTAGCTCAAGATTTTTTCCAAAACACTATTTTTAAATGTGCAAGTGAGTGTATTTTTAAATCTTCTTTCCACAAATGAAATTACATTTTCTTATCATTTCTCTACTCTCATTTGAGAAAAATACTAAGAAAATAGCATGGAGCAAAGTTTGCTACGTGGGTATCAGCCAGTGGGAGAGGCAAGGGCAGAGACTGAAGCCAAGGCGGTTGCTCGTGCACACGGAGCACCTATTTGCTGAAGCCAATCTACACCTGACAAACTTCATCTCATCAAGACAAAGACGTAACTGGACCGTTTCAGCAAGAGGATGTTTCAAACTAGGTTAAACCTTGTTCTCTTTATTGAGATGGTTACAATGTGAGGTTGCAGTCCAGTGGTTTTGAAATGCTTAAGTGATCAATGTACTTTGGTAGATTATGCTTTTCTGACATTCAGATACCTGAGGCTAATAAAACCCAAACATTTTTTTAAAGATTTTGCCAATACAGCAGGAAATCTGAGTTTGTGAAGAGTCTCGGTATGAGCTCTTGTGGTTTAGGAAGGACTTCATCCATCCACTAAACTGTCCTCAGAGACTGTAAGTAAAAGGGTCCTATACATACCCTTCACCCTGCGGTCTCCCAGTAATACTATTCCCTTCACCATTTAATGGCCTTAATTTTAAATACAGGACATCATAATGCATTGTGGCATATCTTCTCTCAGTAACATATGCTCAGATTTCCTGTAGGCTACACACTTTTTTTGAAAACTTAATCGAATGCCACAGCCAATACAGTATCATGCTGGTGTGTTCTGCCTGATCAAAAAAACCTCACAGCATATTATCTACTCAAATGCAACGAGATCGTAAGTCAAAGCTATTGTCCTGCAACAAATTAATGTTAGTTTGATGGGTTTAGTAAGCCATTCACCATAGATGAGGATAACACATAAAGTGTTGTACAAGAAGCTTTTAAAAAAGTTTTTACAGTATTAAAAAGAAATTACCTATCTGTAATTCAGTAAGTTCATTCTGCAGCACCTGCAGATGTGCCCAGAACATTAGCCAACAAGGCGTATTTTTTTACTTCTGAGACTGAATTTGTTTTCCATAATAGCTTTTGAGATTATCTATGATAATACTAATTTGCTTTCCTCCGCAACTTTACATTCAACTGTGAAAATACATACCTGCACCCTTTTTGCATGTGCTACAAAACTAATCTAATACATATCCTCCACTGAATGTCAGTGATTAACTTCTCCAAAACTAGTTCTGCATTTTTATAAATGCAGGCTTTTTGACCAAAGTCTTAGCAGGTGAAATACAAAAGCTATATTCTGCTATGTTACACACCACATAATTAGGTTTGTCTTTCAATTTATAGCAATGTATTTGGTGCTTTCATTCACCCTGCTTTTACCTGCAGTGAAACTTCAAAGCATGTGGACATGTAATGCAAGTAGAGAAAAATCTATGGTATTTGCAACTGTATTATGGCAATGCTAAACTCTAAGCAAAATCTTTCTAGAAATTTTTGGCACAATACAGAACGAGAAGCACCCTGGCCTAACCTGAACTGAGATGAGTTTGATCTCCTCACATATTCAAAAGTCTACTTTCAGGCCGGGGTGTCTGGGTGCACATAAGCATTTGGAAGATCTAATCCATACTGCAATCTGATGCAATTCTTTAAAAGTAGCCAACTCTCACTCAACCCTCCACCCCACCATCAGAGCTAAGGTTTGGATCTGAGGTTCAAGAGCAAACTCAGACGCCAATTTTTGCAACTGCCCTTGTACGTAGAATACAGCCATTTCTTAAACTAAATTCTAAGTGTCTTTGGCACAGAAATGTTTGAAAACAATCTCTCTTTTCCCTTTCAACTGGGGATGCAGGTATACAGGACCTTTGGAAGAAACCAAACTAGTCTGGCATGCAAAATTACACGCTATTTTAAAGATTTAGACTTCCATCACTATGCAGCCATCATTTTACTAATTTACATACAACGCATGTATGGAAACAGGAGTAGTGTAACAAAAATATCAAACAAACTCTAACCCTTTACTTACCACAAGTCTCCGTCTTCAATAGTCTTATCATTTGGGGCTCCAGCATGGCCGTAGTGCAAAACAGATGAGTACTCCCCACTGACAGGCAAAGAGAAAATTCAGCACAATTAATCGAAGAAGAAACATTAACACACACAACATGAGAATGAACATTGTAAACATCTAACATTGTAAACATCAGTCTATTCATATATTAAGCGTGAAATTTTGCAGTCCGTGAGAACTGCCATAGGCCCTGCCCTGGCGTGGGCTGTAATAGCATACCCTGCAGCTCGCTCAGCAGAAATGGCTATGGAACGGGCATTTTGCTTTTCTGGCTGCAATATATGACCTTTCTGCAGAAGGAACTTGGCACAGTTCATATAAATATTTCCCACATCTGTGACAGTGTTAAGGAAGCAGTTATGCAAGAGTAATTTTTCAACCTATATCCATTTATTACCTTCTGGATTTTTTTAATTACTAAGTGACATGTTTTCCTATTTGAGGTTAAACGTTCTGAGGCATAAAAAACTAACTTCTGCTGGAGTAAAATCTGACATGTTTGAAATGCTCTAGGAGTCACTGCGACTGGAAAAATTCAGCTGTCCAAGTAAACAGCTCCAGTTCACCTCTGGCATGGCTACGCATGATCTCTGCTGGCGTGGATACACTGCATGCTGCTCAGGGAGCGTTCGCAGCGTACGTCAGCAGCAATAACAGGCATGAGAACTGTCGCTCTATTCTTAGCTCTTATTAAAAATAAAAGATTTTTATTTCTGGAAACCTTTCAGACTAAACTGCTGATTCACAGGAATAAAACATCTCCAGAGAAGGATGGACCCTTGTTCTGCGCTTTTGAAGCTCCACGATCCATTTGGTAATCTATATCTGGCCTTGGTGTCCTCTCTTGTGTACTGATATTCCCCCAGGTCTATCAAGCATCAGTTGAAAGACTGCTAAAGATCTCAAGCTCTACCTATTTTTCTTTTACTATTCTCCTCAGATAGATGCTGTCTCTCTTTTTCTCTTCAAAAAGTTAGAAGCATCATATCCAAAAAGACACCTGGGACAGCGTTACTGTGGCATCTCTCTGACCCCTCCAGCTGACTTGCCAGTCTGTATCTCGCCTTTCACTGAAACCATATTGGTCATCCTGCTCAAATTTGATTCTTCCAAGTTGTGATGGTGGAACAGCTTCATATCTTAGGTGAAAGGAATCTGAGACTCAATTTCAATGAATCTTTTGTTGTATCTGGAGTAAATGTGCCATCTGACATACTTTTCATATTAGACTTCTCATATGTGCAATTACAACAGCAGTAAACATGCACTGTATCCAAAAAGAGATTACCTTCAAGATACATTAAGCACTTGTGATCAATTAGGTATTTAATAGATCATTGGTCATTCAGGTATAACAACTCCATAAGCAATGATTATGGAGGAGAAGGTAGATGCCGCCTTAAGTTTCTGAAGGCTCTCAAACTAAAAGGCTGATCATGTTAATATTTTGAAAGCAGTAAGTTTTTATTAAGTATTTTTTAGCATATAAGAATCACTATGTAATAAGGCATATGTTTCAGAATCATGGGAATGATTTTCTGATACAAAGTGTCTTTCTTAAAATGATACACACACCAAAGGGAAAAATCAAAGTTGTTAAATCAAGAGTTTAAAAACCCCACAGAATTAAGGCTGCAACAGATTTGTTTTGTGATGCTGGTCGAATGGCTTAAGCACAGCTTTACCACTGGCTACTAGCTGGCTGCTTTTTACTTCCTGGACGCCTGGGAACCTATGCTGTTGTGCAGATAACTAAAACCAGCCCCATAAAGCTTGCACACAAGATGAAGACAGATGGGAGCTTCCTTTTGAGATGTCCCGTCTCCTGGGCACTGGTGGAATAGTTCCTTCTGGCCACAATTCCAGTTTTCCATGCCAGGGCACTTTCAAACTCAGTTTGCTCTGTCTGAAGAAAAGATCTATAACAGGGCAATGGACTGCAATCAAAAGAAGGCAGCCTTCTGTGCCAGGTGATGTGTATGGTGGGAACTGTGTTTCCAGCCTCAGCTGTCTCCTTTCACGTGCAGGTGACAGCAGCGGAGACAGCTCCTACCTCTGCGTTAGACTATCAGCCTGACGAGAGGAGGCAGCATCATCTCCAGCCTGAAGAACTGTTTCCCAGGTGGAGGGCTACGATTTCGGGGGACAGCACTTGGAAGCAACTGGTATGACCTTGGTGCTATGCACAACACTGTTTGTGAACCCACATGCTTCGTGTTTAAGGAAAAACACAAAAATAATTAAAAAAAACCCAACACCTGGCATGCACATGCACGCTCACACACACACACGCTCCACAGCAGTTTGTCAGGATTTTAGCTGCAGATACTATTCCTTATCTCCCTCTAAAAATGGGGATAAAGCAGAAGAAGCAAATAGCACATGCATATATTTATTATCAATTTATTTTAAAAAATTATCATGAAGCTTAAGGGCATGACTCCATGCTAATGTATCTGCAGATAGCTTGTTTACTTATCATCATATGCTGGCACCCTCAGTGTCATATACCATACCAGCTGCATAAACAAGTCATATATTCAAATATGAGCACTGCACAAATGCTTTCAACAATAGACATTGCAAATACAAAGATAGGGGATTTCTTTTGCACATGTTAATGTAAAGGTTTTAGTTTACAAAATATTTCTGTAAGGTTCAGCACCAACTGTTATGGAAGATGCATGAAAAAATCTGTTTTTCAGCACCGTTAGTGAAGCGTTAAGCAGCACACAATCTTTCTTGGCGTTTGAGACTCCTTATCTGTCACGCACATCTTGGCTCTGTCGCGTAAATGGAATCGTACCACAGAGAGCACAGTTGGCGCTGAAGACCATATACGCACACCATATGCATTTCAGGGTTTTTGTCTGTTTGAAGTGGTTGGGGTGAGGAGGTCTGCTCACTTGGGACTGGCTCTGGGCAGGTCCCCTGGGCTGAACACCCATGAGCAACCGAGGCACAGCAGACCTGCTCCTGAAAGCTCTCCCAGCTGTTTTTCACCCAAAAGAAATCCAGCATGTGCACTCCAGGACCGGCCCCTAGCTCCGAGCAAAGCCCCGCAGCTGGGGACGAGTGGGAGATCTTGCTTCAGAAATGCACTACTGAGCCAAATTAAAACACTGATGTGGACACACCTCCAGCCCATTCCTGCTAAGAGGTGCAAGTCCAGTCTTCCTCACAGGAAACATCTTTACCACTGTCCCAAGATGAAGGCAGAAAGATGCTTTAGGAGCAATGCTACAGAAGTGATGTGTACCCACAAGGTAAATGCTACAGCTAGCCAGAAATTGTTCATAATGATTCAGTTAGACTTTCAAGGTGGCTTCAAAACAATTTAAACAAAACCCCCAGCCACTGGAAAAGCAAATGAGCCTTCCTGTAGAAGCTATTTCTTTTCTTCCCAAGGAGCAACAGTTGAAAGGTCTGGCATAAGAGCACCAAAGTCGGGGTTTAAAAAGAAGTGCTGCAGGGAGGTGCGGATCACTGGCAGCTCTGCTGCCTTCCTGGAGGTCAACACCTCTGAAAGCCACCACATGTGGGGATGCTGATGTCTGCCTTTAGGTGGGCAACCTGAAAAATTGTCCAAGAGATTTCTGTGTATCTATTTTTATTCCTTTAATAATTTGCCTCTAACTGGTGCCAAAGACATTTTTGTTACAGAAAGAATTGCATGAAGCAGTGGAAAAGCTGCAAATTAACACCACTAAGAATGCAAACAGTAGGAAAAGATTCAGATTACTAGGAAAGGAAAAAAAGTCCCCAAAATACATTTTAGATCAGAAAACACCCTGAAAACAAATGATTAGAAGAAAGAGGAGGAATGCCAGCAATATTTTAAGAACAGGACTAGGCTGAGCATCAAGCATTACAAAAAGTGCAGCTATTAGCTCTACATTAATAATAGCTAAAGAAAAAACAACAGACCATTAACTAAAACAGCAAGCTATTTCCATCATGATTTAAATAATAAAATCAATCCAGAAGGAAGTACCACCAGCCTTCTCTCCACTTTTTCATCTAAGAGATGAAATCTTAAAAAGTTGTATTGAAACAAAAGAAAGAAAAACAGACTCAATAAGTATCCTGATCTTATCTAGAAAGCTTTGCTTATGGTGAACCTCAGATAGAGGAAGGCATTTTACTGCACTATGTTATTCTTAATCACTGGTGTCATCTGCTGAGAGCTGTCATCTGCCTAGAGACATCTGTCAAGAAGATTTGAACCTAAGTCTAAGATGCTGCAGTATCAAGTAGCAGCTGACCATGGCTTCTGTGGTGGTTGCAGAGACACTAATGCTTCCACCTCTACCCAACTCCAGTTGGAAGCTGCGCCTGGTTACTAGTGGATGCCATCCATCATAGGGTCAGCAGGATGCACTGCGCATGTAACTTAACCTTTGTTTTTCCCTTTGTAAAAATGGTTACTTGGTACACTAAGACACTGCAATGAATAATTCATTAGCATTTGAACACTACTCGGAAGTCAACACTTTGTAGATTAGTGCTAAATATATCCAAGTACATTTATCAAATACTACCATTCTCATTTAATTGCACTTACGCGAAGTCTGCGCTTCAAACCACTTACAAGCTGACGGTGTTTGAAAGCATTGCTAACTACAGGACTAACCTTGCTATGTGACAACCTGTATTACTAATATATGTGTGTTATTATGCTCAACTGATCGGAGTGTGAATACATGTAAGTGAATACCTAAAGCATATTTGGTCACACCAAATACTCATTTACCATCTCCTGAAGACTGTAACGCTGGACAGCGACAGCAACAAATGCATGCACTCAACGTGTGCCAAGTGATTTATTTCTGTACTGAAATATAGTATTGATTACTCTTGATTTCCAGCTTAGCTAGCATCTTTTCTAAAATCTGAATAACAAACTTGCTTTTTATTTAAAAGCATGATTCCCTTCTACAGAAATTATTATCAGGCCTGTAATCTAAAAAGGAAAGATCCTGTCAAAATATCACAGTTGTAAGTGTCAGGAAAACAACAAAACTCAGCGTGAATAGAATAAAACATAACTATTCAAAAATCCTAATTGCAAAAGCTATTTTTAATGATAAATGTAGTTAAGTGTAATATTTTAATGCATGACATTTTCATGGTAATAAAAATGCCTATTATTTTTGCCATTATTATGTTAATTGAATTCATCAAATAGATCTGCTTACATTCATTTTATTAGGACCTAGCTTAAAACTGTTAATATTATTCCTTCTTTCTTCATCATTCATAGTCAGAATATGGAAATTTATGGACAAAGGCCTTTGTATTCTATCTTATGCAATTTTTTTTTTTTATATCAAGTTTGTCTGCACTTTTAATTGTAATGCTAGGATACGATGCCAGCTCCTAGCTACAACAGTGAGTCACAATATTGTTAGGATCTTGCATTTCAAGGGCAGCCCTTCTCCATGTATTCAATCCTCCAACAGGTCAGAGGCAGCTCAGACTCTGCTCCCACACCCTGCTAAGCCCTTCCAGCATGGTGGGATGGGACACCTGGGAAGCTCCTGTCATCACCCTCTTCTGAACTACTGTTGGGGCTTCCCTCCTCCTGGGTTCCCCAAGTCACGTAACACAAGTCCTAGGTTTTTCAGTCCTGTGGAGAGTTTAGTCTGTCCCCACGGGGTCACAAGAACCTACTACACAAGCATATGGCAGACATTTCTATAGGTTTAGCAAAGTCATTGATGTTCTCTAGCACCCAAACCGGATCCTGAAGCATGGGTTCTGATTTACTGTAAGTGAATGTGAAGTTTGTGTGGCTGTGAAAAACCATACGCAGAGACAATGTGATTTTACCATCACAGCCTGTGACGATACCATAGAGATGGAGTCTCATTTCAATGGGATGTTAATTCTTAAGTTATATGATGGTACTTAAAACAGGAAACTTTTCAGGCAATTTAGATGCACAGTTTGCCATAAAACTGCTCATGCTGCTACTGCAATTTTGCATATAAATTGGAAAATTGCATTTACAAATAAGCAATTGAGTAAACAGCAGAAAGAAGCAAAGATGCTAATTGTCCTTATTACCTCCAAAGCAACATAACATTATTGTCATTAACGAAAAAATTATTTTTTGTAAGTGTATGTGACTTCACTGTAGGGGAAATGTTTGTGAGTAGCAGCAGATCTACAAGCGAAACATATATACCAACATACATGCCTCATCTGTCATATATCTCTGATCAGATTAATTCCACTAACTAAATAAGATTAATCTCTGCACAAAGCACACAGCTGTCCTTCAACATGAATCCTACGCTATTCTCTTGAAATGCTGCAAATTAAAAATCTGCATTTCTACAACTGCAGGGAGAACTTTTATAATACTTTCCCAAATACAATACCTTCAACACTAGCTGTTCAGCAAGAAGAAGAGAGAGCACAAACAAAAAGAGTAGTTTAATCACATCCTAACCTTTGAGGCAAAGAATTTTGAGAATGATACGAAATATTTAAGGTGTATTTCAAAGAGAGTATTTCTGAGCAAGAGAATAGCTCTAAAGCCCTTCTCCATAACCCTATTTAATAAAAAAGCCAACTGCAGCACAGATGTGAGCATAAACATGATCTTGGCAGTAGCAGAAGTCACTGGGAAATCTCTTGAGTGTAGCAGAATCTGTAACCGAGTTACTTCTTCAAGACACAGCGCTAGCCACCTTCTTTGGCTTTCCCAGAGGAAGTAGTTCAAAACTCACTCTGGTGGCACTTGCAAACACATCACTTGCCTAAAAGGAACAATTTTACAAATATCCAGTGGGAAACTGACATAAAGGCTGCAACAGTTCAGTATAAACCATTGACTTACCTGCCACAGATGCAAGTGTAGGAAGTGTGGCGCATGCCACCTCGAGTGTAGCAGAAGTGCTGGAACAGGCTGCAAAGAAAGGTAGGTGGTAATTAATAATATATTCAAAACCACCACAAGACAGGGAGGAAAGCAAGTCTTGCTTGAGTACAGCTGTGTTGGTGCAAATCCCCAGCTTGCCAATGAGGTTCTCTGCCCATTTCTGCTCAGCTGAGCACTTGAATTCACCCACATCCACAGCTCAGCAGTCCTGCAGAGCGTCACGCGATTTCCACAAAGCCCATTAAGCAACTCTGCAGCAGAGAAGAGGGGCTTGAGTGCAGCTCAGCAACTTCAAATGGCAAATTGCTTTCCTTAACAACTCAACATAGAAAGGCTAATTATTGTTGGCAAAAGGTAGTTCATCTGACCATAGAACGAACGGGATGGTAACAGTTAAATGCTGAAGCTGGCCAAACTCTCCGAAGTGGAGTTAAGAAAACCACTTCTTGCTGCATTTCAGGTACACAATCACATCCACAATCCTTATTTTCAACCCTGCTGCCTTCAGTCTGTGGCGTGTACATTCAGGAAAAGTGAAGTCCAACCAACCCTTCACGGGGAAGGAGCTCGCCAGACAGGGCAAAGCTCTTCAAAATAATTTCAGCGGAAGCTCTCTCATTTTCACCACCTCACTGATACCCTCTGCTGAAAGCTGAACTAAATATCCCTACGTATGTGTGAAGCCTGAATCGCATCTGACCATGCTGTACACCCTCCTCTCCAGACAAGCCAGCAGAGCTCTCTGATTATGTCAAGTCAGGCACTTTCTACTAGCATCACGGTCCATGCTGGAATGGACAGTCTCATATTTTCTTGTCTGTAGCACAACAGACACAGAGAAAACACAAGACTATTCAATTTCAGATTGTGGTACCTAAATACCTCTATGATCTTCCCCTGCCCAAACGTGGAAAAAAAATTAACACAGACTCAAGCCCAACAGCAAGAAGATAATGTGCTAACATCAGGCTGAGTCCTCAACAACCTATAAAGAACATTACAACACAACGTTGTTTGCTTTTGTGTGTGTGAGGGACAGGAAAAAGAAGGGAGAGCAGCCCTGTGCTCTCCAATAGTACTCCTCGTGCAATGACGTCCTGCTGGAGGAGCTGTTTGGCCTTAAAAGCATTAAAACATTTTCATCTTCACTGTCAAAGTCCCCTTCACATGAGGGCAGATGTGCCCAATGCACAATTAATATAGGATTAGGTGCTTTAAGAGCTAAGCACATATCATGGATCCTTTTATTCTTTTTGAAATATGCTCTAATTACAATCCAATTCCCTTTAATACTGAATGAATTTCAAAAACTCATTTGTTGTAATACTGAAATCATTTCATTAACACGGAGTGATAATGGTGCTATTCAAAGAATAGAGATGTTGTGATTTTGTCCTTCTGCAGCAACAATCCACAGAACACAATTCAAATTCTTTGAAGGCTATTGAAGACATTATATGCTTGTAAATCCAAACCAGATTTTAAACTTACACAAAATGACAGTATTTAAAGAGAAACAAAACAAAACATACAAATTAATCACACAAGGAAAAAAGCCTACATTTAGAGACTTAGTAGGGAGCCCCAGTTTACAAGACCTCTTTTCTGCTCAAAATGCTGTGGTTTTACAAGGTAGAAATACTAATTTTGTATTGCCCCAGAAATCAGTAACGGCAAAGAGTAGGTCGAATGACAGAGAAGCTAAAGAGAAACTCTGACATGGCGAGAACACAGCAGAGATACCAGTAAATTGAGCTAATAAAATTTATCACCTAAACTGTCATTTGCTCTGATGCAGACATTTTTTCCACCGAATGGACATTTCATACGGAAACAAAGTTACAGCTCTGTTCTTCCCTAGCATGCTTGCAGGCAAGGTTTACTCTGTAAGACACAACACTATGCACAAACATTGTGCACAATAACATATTATACTGTTATATATGTATAGTTACATTTTAGGAAGCAACTTTTAGTGTATTTTATAAACCCTTCACCTTAAATGACTGAATAAACTATCTCCTCTAGACAGCAACTTTCAGTAACATTCTAAAGAGCTTTAAAAATGAAATGACGAAGGTTGTAAACATCTTTCCATCATCAGTGATGCAGGGATAGCAGGGTTTATTTTTCCATATGACAACTGA
>VYZW01043936.1:256571-291844 GCA_013401315.1 Balaeniceps rex
CAAAAAAAAGTCAGTACTTCCTTGCAAAAGAGGGGAGTGGAGAAGAGTAGGAGAAATAATCCAGTTTACTATTAATGAACAAATGGTGGATTACAAACTTGCATCAGAACAAGAAAATTAGAGATGGGCAAAGGTTTCTTCTACACCTCGGAGACATATCATTACAGATTTACGAAAGCAATATTATTATTTAAATGGTCTACATGACTGGAAATTGTTTAGAACAGAACCTACTGCTCCATGAACAACACGAAACAAAACCACTTCTATGCATTGACTCATTAAACCTAACTGTTTACACTACTTCTAACGAAAATTTTAGAGACTCAAACCATTGGCTGGGTTATTTTGCATGCTCATGGAGCAGAGCTGCTGAAGCTTACTATCAACCAGAAGTACTGAAAGTAGCTATACTTTGAAGCATCTCTATTTAAAACTGTCCTAATTTGTATCATGCACAAGCAGAAATAATGTGTTATTTTTTAAAAAATTTTGATCCTTCTGAATTCCAACATCTAGATTCTGTTCTCATTTTTCATGTGTTTTCTTTAACTAAGCTATTTTTATTTATATGCAGCAAACTCTAGGTAGCAACAGGTCCTTAGAAAACAAAAATGTTATTTGAGTTCAGCGGGGATAGAAGAACTGTAACTTTAGCAAGCAGGTATGACACATGAAACTGGCAGCATATTAATGTAGCTACAGTGCAGAACATCTATTATGAAATAAGGAAAAGCTATGTAGAAGCAGCATAGAAGTGAGTGGTCTCACGTTTGTAATCAAAAATTCATGTTGGTATTTCTAAATGCACTACTTCTCTGTACTAAAATGGATGACAAGCCAGAGCTCAGGGCAGGAACAGAGGGTAAGATTACGCCAAAATGCAGATATATTTTAAGAATACAAAACAACACAGATCAGAAGGAATGCCATTCCTTCAGGAAACAAAGCCCACCAAGGCAAAGCCATTTCACCAGCCATTAATGCTACCTGGAAACCAGACACATTAAACAGAAAGTCAATAAATAATACAAAACTCGGCACTGTCACACGTCATATACGATTTGCAATGATTGAAGGTAATTGATAATCTCAGTTCAAGAACAGAGAGTTTAGGTGAGGGGTAATTAGCATTTTAATTGCATAATTGGGAATTACAAATTACCTGTCTCATGTAAAGAATAACTGAAGTGATTATACGACATTAGCTGGTATTTCATCTTTTTGGCTAAATTACACAGGTTGGTGAATTTAGAGAATCTGGAATTGCATTTTCCTCACACACATACATGCATTTTCTTTTTTTTTTTTTAATTTCATGGCTGTCCTTTTATTACCACAGTTTACTCTTCCACATGAAACAACTTTTCACCCATCATTTTGCAAACCTAAAATTTTTGAGTAATTTTTGGGACAGAGAATAAAGAAACATCATGACTCTACAATACTGCAGTAGTTTAAGAATGCCTGTGGAATTACCTCCCCTTCTCCCTCCCAGACAGATTGACATAAATTTCTTCTAACAGCTCTGTTTGAGTTTAAATCCATTTTTTTTCCACTATGAGGAAAGGGCAAGAGTTTTAACAGATGCAGATTTAAACAAGTGCATATACTGACTCTCACTTGATTTGTCTTTCATCTAATTCTATGCTGGTGAGACATTTCTCTACCTCACTCTGAAAAGTCATCAAATTATGCATTTTCACAGAAGTTCAGCTAACCCGTTTCATTACCAACATTCAAATGCGAACAATGATTATGTAAGTCTATAACCTCATACTCAGCTGCTGCTTTTCCAGAAGCTTGGCAAGACAACTGAACAGGTACCCTGAAGGTAGGACAGTTGCCAAAGTGCTCTGTAAACAGACCTTTTCAATAAGTCAATCTTTAAATTAACACTCAAGAAGCCTTTTAAGAAAGTCTTCAAATATGGTTGTCAATTTATTATTTTCCTGCAACTCTTTTAACTCTACTTGAAAAGCAATCACCTATCATTTGTCAGAATTGTTTGATTCATCTGCATAAAAACCAGATGACTTACGGATTCAAATATTATGACTACCGAACTATTGAAATCCTTACAGTTACTGTTTCATAGCAATTAAGCTGATTAAGATATTCATAGTACAAACCTGCAAAGATTTTAATGTTAATTCTGACAAGCTTACAAGTCAAGCTCTACCTCACTTTCTGTTTTTTTCGTATACAGAAGCTCAACCTGCAGTAAGCGTGTGCTCTGCCAGCAGAGGAACATGTCTCTTCCAGAGCTGCTAAGTCTGCCAAGGGGCTGTTACAGAGAATACAGATAAGGTTTACCCAAAGGATTTCATCAGAGCTCTAGTGAGTCAAAGAACCACCATTAAGTAACTGACAGAAAAAGCATAAATAGTACAAGAGATTGCCATCACTGAGACTCCAGCTATGATTAGACCATTGCAAGTAATGAAACTGAATTGATTTGAATAACCATCCCTGCAGCTGAGAGCAAACAGACCCTGTGTGCAATTCTGGAGTCTGCTGCAACAGCAAGTAAAACAGTCTTCAGGTGCCCTCCAGCTGGGTGGTCAATACGGGCATCAGGGAGAACACAGAGCATGCATTTTAAGGTGGGAACTTGTCCTCCTCCTATGCTGTGACAACATAACCTTCTGTAACCTTCTGCTTCATGCTCCTGCCTGCTTGTAAGTCTGGAACTCCCCATCTGTTGTATTTAGGTAGCTAACACAGCAGCAGGATCTCCTCATGCACTGCTCCTGTACAGCAATGTGGAAGCTATAAAACCTTGAATCCATGATTTATTTTCATCCATTTTCTACAGCAGAAGGGTTTTTAAATGAGTTTTCAATCTTCACCAAATACATAAATGGAAAACAGATCCCACTGCCACACTACAAAGCAATGATCATTAAGAATGGTCTCCGTTTTATTTCACCAATTCTAAAGTCCACTTGGAGTCACATCCATTAGTAAGAAGGCAGAACTAAGTTCTGCACTGGTCTAAATTTCATACTTAAACTAATATTACGGAAAGAGATCATGATTTTTTCTTAGACTCATAGCTTCATTTCCAGCTCTAATAATTCTAGATCTCAATTGGCATATTTTAAATTAAATTTTTTGTAGTTTAAACCTATTTATCAACAGCTAATTAATGAGGTCTAAATCCTTTGATGACAGAATGATTAAACTGCATTTTAACTAATCCATCTTTAATTAAAATGCTGCCAGCAAACCATTTCTGGATGTGTAAAAAGGACACATTTATAGATGCTCACTCTTTAACTATGCATTATGTAAAGCCAATAATTAGAAGAACTCATGATTTCAATTATATTTTAATTACTGTTACATATAAAACATGCTTTAATAGATGTAATGCAATACATTTTCTTTCTTTACAACCCACTAATCATTCCTATTGGGGTGACAACCAAATAAAAGGAAGTTTAATATATGCGCTAGTACAGGAATCTTGTTTTAGCTTTGAGCCAATTCTCTCTCCGTTTCTTCTTTGCAGCAGAAAGGTACTTAATTATCTCCAAACCTAAACCACAAATGAATCCCTATAAATCCCTGTTAAAACTCTAAAAGGAGATTAGCGGTAACTGACCATAATAAAGAGAAATGCTTTATCCTTATTATTAAACTTGTATGTCTTCGAACTTCTTCAACTCAAAACACAAGGCTACTAAAAACCCGCGCGTTAAGGAAAAAATATAAGGTGACATCTATACAGATTTTCCTACTTCTTTCCTTTACTAGTTTTAAGAAACAACACAAGTCAAGAGATGCTTTAATTATTGCAGGAGCCATCAATTTTCATTTATTTAGGGCACCTCTTTGCCGCTGCCTGGGAGGGGAGGGTGGTAGATGAACATAATGTGATGACTGCAGCCAACTCCCCCTTATCTGCATTAATGGGAGGCTGAGACTTACAAATATGAAAATGATGGAAGTTTAACTGTTCTTTACTATAGCTAAGTCAGTTTTTAATGCAAATATGGAACAAATTATTTCTTTCTGAATCACACAGAGTATAGAGAACTGGTCGGGAACACTCAATATCCTGTAGCAATTCAACCTTTAAAATTGCATGTTATTACAATAGATCTTTTTTTTGCTGAGACAACCTAAAATGTGATAAATTGCAGCTATTAAACATGTTTCTAAACTCTGCATGTTCCAAGTAGTTGTACAACACAGAAAATTCAGTCTTAGGGTTTCACTGCTTTCAGTGATCTGAATCTGGCACGAGGAAACTAATAAGCTTATGGCAGAAGCCTGCTTAATTTACCCATTAAATAGTACTTTACAAATATTCAAAAAGGTGTATTATGTTATTTCTACTGACTCAGATATGTTAAATTTAATTTTCATAAGCGGATTTCTACTGTTTGGATAGATTAATGAAATTGCTGATATTTCAGTTTATTTCAAGTTTTCTCTAAAAAATACTTAGAATTTAACAAACTCTGATAGTAAGATGCTTTCACATCATAGGCACCTATGATGAAGTCACTGAACACATGGATATTGAAATATCTGCACAACAAGACTTAAGCTGCTGCACAGTTTGATTTACATAAATCCTCTCCTCTCATTTCCCTTTTTGCCTATAGAGCAAACTCTTTTTGCTTATAGAGCAAACTCTTGGGGGCAGGGAATATATTTTACTACCTTATGAAGTGCACTGCCCGTTTATATTCTGACTATATAACAAGAACAACAGCTTATCATGGCGACCTAGTATCAACAGACGAGGAGAAGGCTGAGGTACTCAACAACTTTTTTGCCTCAGTCTTCACTGGCAACCTCTCTCCCCACCCCTCCCGAGTCGATGGACCACAAGATGGGGTCCAGGGGGGTAAAGCCCCTCCCACTGTAAGGGAAGATCAGGTTCGTGACCACCTGAGGAACCTGAACACACATAAGTCTATGGGACCTGATGAGATGCATCCCAGAGTCCTGAGGGAGCTGGCTGATGTCGTTGCCAAGCCACTCTCCATAGTATTTGAAAAGTCACGGCAGTCAGGTCAAGTCCCTGGTGACTGGAAGAAGGGAAACATTGCGCCCATTTTTAAAAAGGGAAGAAAGGAGGACCCTGGGAATTACTGACCTGTCAGCCTCACCTCTGTGCCTGGCAAGATCATGGAACAGATCCTCCTAGAAGCTATGCTAAAGCACATGGAGGACAGGGAGGTGATTCGAGACAGCCAGCATGGCTTCACCAAGGGCAAGTCCTGCCTGACTAACCTGGTGGCTTTCTATGATGGAGTAACTGCATCAGTGGACAAGGGAAAAGCAATGGATGTCATCTATCTGGACTTCCAAAAAGCCTTCGACACGGTCCCCCACAACATCCTTCTCTCTAAATTGGAGAGATATGGATTTGATGGGTGGACTGTTCGGTGGATAAGGAACTGGTTGGATGGTCGCAAACAGAGGGTAGTGGTCAACGGCTCGATGTCCAAATGGAGACTGGTAACAAGTGGTGTTCCTCAGGGGTCCGTACTGGGACCAGTGCTGTTTAATATTTTCATCAATGACATAGACAGCGAGATCGAGTGCACCCTCAGCAAGTTTGCAGATGACACCAAGCTGAGTGGTGCAGTTGACACGCCTGAGGGACGGGATGTCATCCAAAGGGACCTGGACAGGCTGGAGAGGTGGGCCTGTGCAAACCTCATGAGGTTCAACAAGGCCAAGTGCAAGGTCCTGCACCTGGGTCGGGGCAACCCCCGATATCAATACAGGCTGGGAGATGAGGGGATTGAGAGCAGCCCTGCGGAGAAGGACTTGGGGGTACTGGTGGATGAAAAGCTGGACATGAGCCAGCAGTGTGCGCTTGCAGCCCAGAAGGCCAACCGTATCCTGGGCTGCATCAAAAGAAGCGTGGCCAGCAGGTCGAGGGAGGTGATTCTGCCCCTCTACTCGGCTCTGGTGAGACCCCACCTGGAGTACTGCGTCCAGCTCTGGAGCCCTCAGCACAAGAAGGACATGGAGCTGTTGGAGCGGGTCCAGAAGAGGGCCACAAAAATGATCCAAGGGCTGGAGCACCTCTCCTACGAGGACAGGCTGAGAGAGTTGGGGCTGTTCAGCCTGGAGAAGAGAAGGCTGCGGGGAGACCTTATTGCGGCCTTTCAGTACTTAAAGGGGGCCTATAGGAAAGATGGGGACAGTCTTTTTAGCAAGGCCTGTGGTGACAGGACAAGGAGTAATGGTTTTAAACTAAAGGAGGGTAGATTTAGGCTAGATATAAGGAAGAAATTTTTTACAATGAGGGTGGTGAAGCACTGGAACAGGTTGCCCAGAGAGGTAGTGGAGGCCCCATCCCTAGAAACATTTAAGGTCAGGTTGGACAGGGCTCTGAGCAACCTGATCTAGTTAAAGATGTCCCTGCTCATTGCAGGGGGGTTGGACTAGATGACCTCTAAAGGTCCCTTCCAACCCAAAGCATTCTATGATTCTAAGAGTATAATGAACTGTATCTCCTCGAGAGAGAGTGTACCTGGAAAGGTCATTTTGAATATTTAAGTATTCATACTTAACAGATGTCAAGAATAAATGCTGATGTGGCAATGTGCTTTATCAAGGTTTATTGAGAACAATCCTTACTTTTTAAAAGATTACAGTAGATCTACCTTGGGAAAAAAACCCCAACTCTTAAATTTATTAAATATGGCATCCAATTGCTGTTCCACTATGTCAGGAGTCTTGCAGTGCCAACACAAGTGACAAGCAGACAAATAAGACCGTACCTCCTCACATCACCTGTACTCCCAAACCGGTTAATGTTTTTACTGTCTCTTATGGTGCCTCCCAGTATGAGGCCATGGACAAGTATGTTTAAGGACTGCATGTACAGTAATATTAAATGAGAAGAAATATTCAAGAAGAAGAAATATTTTAGCTGTTAGAAGCGCTGGGGAAGGACAGTAATAAGGCCAATACCAGAAATAACATTATGACAGAATCTAATCAGATATAGATGGATAACAGCAACAGCTTGTCCTACTTTCAATTTCATTTCCTGATGTATTTAAATGCTAACTACAGTAACTGCTTCGGTTTTAAGATGGCACTTTGGCCAGTAAGTGCTATGATTTCCTTCTCTGTCTACAGAGACTTTCTACTGAAGCAAGGACAACATGCCAGCTGCTGACTTGCTTTCACACTGAGCGAGTCTAGTACACCAGAGAAATGCAGGAAGGGAGAGGTGACTAACATTTTCTCGGGGGGATACTTTTTTGGAGGAGCTCATGCCAGACGATTTTACTTCTCAGAAGGCAGAACTCTGCAACCCCGCCTGGATCTCCCACACGCTTTCTGGAGTAACACACCACATTGCTGCTTCCCCAGCAGAGAACACGCAACTAAATATAAAAAACCTGGTTAAGTATTTCAGAATCGTCTAGTTAACTCCAGAACACTCTCCAAACTTTTCTTAAAATTGCATTTTCCCTATCCCCAGAAGCCTAGAGTAAGATGGTGGGTTTGGCTGGGTCTGCTCCCAGATACTGTATCATCAAAAGAAAAGAAAAGTTTTCCTGGCTTGTGCAGATAAATGACAGACCAGAGATGTCCTTCTCTAATCTTTCTGACCATGTTTCAAGGGTCCTGGTCATATAAAATGAGTGAATAGCTGCCCAGAGGACTACACCATTTACCACAAATTACTTCTTTATGGAAGAATCAATTTTATAGTCTCCTGAATTTCAAACACTTGCCTCTTCAATCCAGTGGAATTACTCTTTTGAGAGCCAAGCCTGAGATCGATGACTCCAAGGATCTACTCTTGGGGCTATGAACTATCTGTTATAAAAATCTAGAGAGGACTTATAAGTTTTTGAAAAAGACTACAAGTAAAGAAAACATGTATCAACACTTTTAACATTATATGGCTAAAAGTGTCCAGATTAATCTGTTGAGTCTCCAACAATCTTCTGTCCCAACAGACCAGACAGCTAAAGTCAAGTCAGTCTCATACAACAGAACCAGAAAGCATTTTCAAGAGACAGAAGAGGCTACGCTCCCCTGCATGCTGCCCTGGAAACCCCATGTGTGTTTTTTCTGCTCATGCAGGGAGAAGTTTGCAAAGCTGAGCTCATGAGAATAAAGCTTTAAAAACGTATCAACTAATTTCAACTCCTGAGAAGACAACATGCAACTTTCAAAACAAATACCATTGCAAGACACAGGGAACAAAATGAAACACGTTCAGCAGAGATGATTCCAACAGCTCTCAGCTCTTGCAGCCTCAGGAAGAAATCCGTAACACTGATCGTGGTTCCCTTAGTCCATGCTGCAGAGTACAAATCATCATTCAGGTGAAAGCGAAGGGAAAGTACACCCTCAACAGAACTTTCAACAATTCAAGCTGTCACGCAAGGCTTGACAAATCCACTTCCTCGCTCATAAGTGACACACAGAAAATTGCCCAGTTCAGCGCTCATCGGTTTCTGCAGATCTACCGCTTTTATCAGAAAGAATTAAAACCACAAGGATTAGAAAGATGACATCAACCAACTATAAACGAGCCTAACATTTCACTGCATGCCTAAAACTCTGAGGATGTTTCAGTTACTTCACTCCTGGCATTGCAGAGCCTCCACGAGCAGCAAATAAAACAAGAATTCCAGTAGTTGGCCAACAGTGTAATTTTTAGATCTGTCAAAAAAAACGAAAGAAAAAGTTTTGTCCTGATGCTGCACGTATACTTAGGGCTTGAAACTGCTTATGTCAAGATGTGAAACTGCATAGCAAAGCCTTATCTGTCAGGAGGCGCAGTCATGCTCTTGCACCAAAAAGGCATCATCTGTTCTCTCTATATAGAAGATTTGTGACCCACCAACCACGGCTCCCTACAGGAAGATGAAGGTACACAGGAAAACAGGGCACCATGCAGAGGCAGTACTTGCAGGACAACAGCTCCCAGACTAACCTCACAAGGTCTTCTGCGCTTCCTGCTGATGTAGATGAACAAGCAATCACATCCCCAAAGACAGCGGAAAAAGATCTAAATAGTCACACTGCCTTAAAGCATGTCCCAGAGTCTAATGCCACATCCAAGCAGCAGTGGATCAATCTATAGAAATTCTCAACACTTATTTCTTGCCTTGCAAACCTCTGCAACAGGGATGTGAGACGGCTCCAACACAGTCCAGGATGCCTACAAGCCATAGGCACTAGTTCTGCCAGGAATATAAAAAGTGTTTTAACTACTTCTTGATTCAGCTGGCAATTACCTTTTCACTAGTATATTATATCTTTCCTCTCCCTCTGGAGGTGCCTACACACAGAAGCGGTAAACCTCTTTCACTGGATTCAGTAAACTTACAAGATATAAGCAGAAATATGGGCTTTATTTGCCATTCCTCACTGACAAAGCGAGTATCAGATGAGATCAGTGCTGAAAACCCATAAAAAGCTACAGGAGCAGCCACTCTTACCATTAGCTTTGACAGGTCTCCACAAACACAAGGCAAAAAGATCTGGCTCATGGCCCGAGCACCGGACAGAGGACCAGGACACATTGTTGAAGACCATGACACATCAGGGAGCAGTGAGGGCTGCTGAATTCTCTGAATTCAGGGTAAATTTTAGGAAACACTGACCACTGGTTTGCTCAGACACATGAGTTTTTACACTTAACTTGCCTAAGTCCTTACTTAGAAAAGTCTTTGCCAAAATAAGCTGGTTTTCCATTTTAAAAGTGCTGATTTTGTAAACAGGTAGAATTCACCATTTTCCTTGTTTATGGTTCATATCTTACCTATGTACCTCAGTTTCTATTTGAGTTTGTCTGGCTTCACCATACAGCTACTAAACACATGGGGGCTTTTTGTTTAAGTGCCCAAGCAGCCCCCAACAGTACCTGTACACTCTTTAAAGGATTGCCTGTATGTATCAAAATGACTGTTCAGTGTGTAGGCACTCTTATTTCTCAAGGGAAAAAGTGTTCCTTGCCATGGAGCTGACATTAGAAGACACTAGCTGTGACTTTCTACACAGACATCAGACATGGGAGTACTATAGAGAGATATTTTAAAAAACATTACCTTGGACTAGATTAATTCCCCCCTGAGGTAATTAAGCCTTTGTTCTGATGTATACATAAAAATCTCATTAGCTGTTTCTGAGAGAGTTTCACTACACAGAGGACATGTTCAGTTGTTTGCAAACTCTCATGTCTAAATTACTTCCAGATCACAAGTCCAGTATTCTCTAGCTTTCATCTAAATTCTTTCTTCTTAAACTTATGACCTCTCTCATCTATATTAAAAGATTTTATATTAATAAGCTCAGCTGATCAAATGATCCAGATCTTACTGCTCAACCTTCCCATCATTTTGATGACCTAATAACTCTCAAAGGTCTACATCTATATGATTTATTGGGATCTAGAAATTACTTCTGAGAAGTCAAATACCATCAGATTTATTATCAACTCCTTTGTAACCCCACTTGTGAAAAAAGAACAAGTGTTAGATGACTCGCTCCTGCCAACTACTTCTGTCAGTTACCCAGGTTTTAATCCATTTAATGTGTACCTTATTAATATTGTATACAACTAATCAGAATGTTGTGTGATAATAAGTCAAATGCATTACTGAAGGCTAAGTATATTACAGCCATGGAGTTAACTTTATCAACTAAATGTAATCTAATTTAAAAAATTAAATCCAGGTTTCTTTAATAAGATGTCCTTCATAACACCACATTAACTCAAATTAATCAAATACTTGTCCTCCACTACTGGAACCTTGTATCAGCACTGTCATAGTTGCCAAATAAGCTTCCCTCATCAGCAGCTCAACGTGGCATCTCCCACAGCCCCAGCCTGCACCTACTGGTTGTTCCCCTTCCTCCTGCCCCAAGTGTAAATCAGAACCAGATGTTCTGCTAAAATTTAAACCACTTTTTAGATCTTCTATATTGCATATATATATCGATATAAAATAGTTAGGAAACAGTAACAGCAAACAAAGATGTGCACAGTTTTTCACTTTTAATACTACATCTACTGGAGAAGAAATGGAAGTGTTATATGAGATCTGTCTACATCAGGGATTTATTTAATAAAGTTAATAATGAAATGATTTTTATATTCAAGAACATAAATGTGATATATTAAAGCAACTGACAGCTAAAAAGCTAATTTAAATTCTTCACTTTTCAAGTATATTTTAAACTGTATTTTTTAAAGGACTACTTATTTAACTACACATGTCAGTTGGCTGGTAATTCCACCAAACGAATGACTCTTCCCCTTCATTTTTGAGTTCAGTTACTTTTATTTGTCCCCAAGTATTCAGCAGAAACCAGTTACATCAATAAAAAATGTCAATTTTGATCTGCCTCGTGAGATGCAACAGCTCCTTATAGATTTTCAGTCAGAAGACAGCGTGACTAGAACAGCTATTATTAACAGCCATTAGACAGAGTGGCAGGACCAGAAGACAGCTCCCTAGATTTAGGCCGGATTAAGTGGATACTGTACGCAGACAGACCTTCAAGCACTGTAAATAACTTTAAAACTCTACATTGTGGTTGAACTCTCTCTGCTGTCAGAATTGCTTAGGTCACATCACACGAGATGGTTTACAGCAAAGTGACAAGCACTTTGCTAAACGGTAAACTGTATATGGCTTATCATAATAAATTAAAATTACTTAATACAGGTACTTGAGCAAAGGTCTACAAGAACAAGTGAGGTAAAGGAGATTGTTTGACATAGAACTACTCAGAAAATCACTATAGGAAAGGAGAAAATACAGCAGCTTTGCTAGAGATATCACTGGTTTTTAAACAACATTTTCTGCTTCTCCCCTGTGCTATCAAATCATTTTTTTGTTTTATGCCATCTGTATTTAAAACGGACTAGTCAAATAGAAATAATTTTTAATTGGGCAGATGCCCAAGTTTCAGGACAGATAAAGCATCATGGGTAAATACCCAGTTTTCATAAGCCAAAGATAGGACATCAGTATTATTAAGAAAGGAATCAAAGCAAACCTTTGCAACTAAGATGTTACACGGCAGTTCCTGATTTTGTTTAACAAAATGCATAGTGATCATGATAGCGTGTCGTGGTTTAGCCCCAGTCGGCAACTAAGCACCACGCAGCCGCTCGCTCCCCCTCCCCCTCCCCGGTGGGATGGGGGAGAGAATCGGAAGGGCAAGAGTAAGAAAACCCACGGGTTGAGATAAGAACAGTTTAATAATTGAAATAAAATAATAATAATAATAATAGTAATAGTAATAATAATAATAATCATTGTAATGAAAAGGAGAACGAGAGAGACAAACAAAACCCAGGGAAAAGAAAACAAGTGATGCAACCGCTCACCACCCGCCGACCGACACCCAGCCAGTCCCCGAGCAGCGATCGCTGCCCCCCGGCTAACTCCCCTCGGTTTATATACTGAGCATGACGTCATATGGTATGGAATAGCCCTTTGGTCAATTTGGATCAACTATCTTGGGCTGTGCCCCCTCCCAACTTCTTGTGCACCTGGCAGAGCATGGGAAGCTGAAAAAGAAAGTCCTTGACTAGTCTAAGCACTACTTAGCAACAACTAAAACATCAGTGTGTTATCAGCATTCTTCTCATACTAAATCCAAAACACAGCACTATGCCAGCTACTAGGAAGAAAAGTAACTCTAACCCAGCTGAAACCAGGACATAGCGTTTAACTTTCCTTTTCCTTTCATGCTTGTTTCATTTTGTTTCTGACACATTTGCCACCATCCATCTCAAAAAAACCAAAACCAAACAAAACCCCATAAAATATAGACCAATATAAAACTGAAAAGGACTCCAAACCCAAATAAACTTAACCCAAAACAGCTATTGGAGAATGGCTCGAGGGATCACAGAAATGCTGCCATTTCTTCTTTATTATTAATATGTTTAAAGTCCCCCTTATTGCTCTCTGAAGCTCCAGGTTTGTATTCTGTAGCACTGCAGCATTCGTAATAGAACAAACAATGGGAAAATCACGTATTTCATGCTTTTATGCTAATTACCTCTATGAACTTAAAGAGAGACCACTTTATGCAGCATTCTTCTAGTGCCAGAATCCTGCTCGGGACAAGAGGCAGGAGCAGTTCTTCCTGGGGACTTGCCTTTGCCTCTGAGATGCCCCATGCTCACTCCACCAAATCGGTGACCTGCGTGGTGAACCTATGCTGCTGCTCACCGCTTTCTTTAACATGGTGCTAGGGAAGAGGACAGCAAGCAGATTGCACAAACTTCTGCCATTTGTTTTTGACAACAGCATCTCTTTATGCCCCTCCTGGATTATTAGTAAGGCTTTTCAATCAAAATTAGCTGAGAATATACCAGATCATTTCAGAAAGCATCTAAATATCTTGGAAGTTTAAGCCCACATCCCCAAAATACTAAAGCACTGATTTATACCCTACCCAAAAAGATATGGTTGCCTTTAAAAGCTTAAATTCTACTGAAAAGGCACTATGGAATTGGGACCACAGAACTTTTCAAAATTGAAACCAAGGTCTTTCCTTACATTAGCAGCAGCTCCTTTGATAATCTAAGCTGAAAGGGATCCAATATATTTTTCGCTCTCTAGCCTTACTTTTAATCCCCTGTTAGCTTGGATAATGAAAACAGATGAATCCATTTCACTTGCAGCTTCTTGTGCACCAGGTGAGTTCGCCAGCCCCCAACACAGCCCAAGCCTGGCTTTGGGAAAGCACGGTTTCTCCAGGCAAGTGAACTGAATTATTTCTACCAGTCTTCATTAGAAAAAATGGTAAAGGAGAGGCTTAAGGATAACATTTTAAAATTGCGGTGACTCTGTGGGAAGAACACAGATTTTTAATTTCTCTTTTTGAATTTCTAATAATTGTAACTGAAAACGGACACCTTTGTTAAAATGCACACAATACGGAAATAAACTGCAGTTCTCCAAACTATTTTGTTTACTTTCCTACAAAACAATCAATGCAATAAAAGCTCTTTAAATTGCTACAAGTCATCTTCTGCAAGTGTACAATCATTCAGATTTTCATCTTCTTGATCACAGCTAGTCAAAACAAGACCAAGATGTACAAAGCTCACCCGCAGCTAAAAAAAAGTGGTATCTTTTCTTTGTACCACTATTTTTGTAATACATTTTATCATGTTTCCCTTGAGTGAATTTTCTACATAGTCTTGCAAAACTCCTTTACAAGTACTCCAAGCTTTTGGAAGAGAATAAAAAGGTTTCACCTATTTATTCCAGCTGCTTTCAGTACTTGAAGCAATTACCGCACTAGGCTGAACTGCAATTTAGAGACCACCCAGACTCATGTTCCCACTCCATCATTTACCAGCAGTTTAATTTTGTTCTTCTTATATTCACAAACTGTGTTAAGAATCTTTAAAAACAAGTCTACTGCTTCTTTAATTAGTAATTTCCTGAGTTGTGTTCTGCTTTTATTTCACCTCTTAATGACTAACAACAACAAAAAATGTTGTAATAAAAGCAAATCTGATTAGCTTAACAGAACACTGGAATTTGACCTTAATATACTGAACAAGCATAACTGCAGAAGCTGTGTATTGCATTTGAAAGGGAAGAGGGCCTTACGGGTGGCTTTTGGAGCACATTTGAGTATTATCACAGAGGAGCAAGAGATCCAGCTGAGGCAGGCCATTTGCTGTTACAGGTACCGTATGGAGAATTGGGGTTTCTGCTCTGTCTCCACAGAGAAGAGGAATAATGAAAGGAAAAACATAAGGTGGTCAAAGAGACTTGTTTAGCATCTCCTGGCAGAGCTCAGTACAGAAACACATTTTTAACTTCTGGTCCAAGCCTTAGCCCCTGGATACGCTGATCCTTGTCCCAGCTGGTCGAGTTGGCGGTGTCTCAGCTGGCAGCTTTCTTGACTTCTGTTATTAGATGAGCATTTATTATAATTCTAGTTTTCTGTCCTCATATGACAACTGTTGTGCAGGGCAAGTTCATCTACACCCATTAATGAATTACCTCTATTAATAGTATTAAAAAACCAAACATTTTCATACCACAGGATGTATAGGAGGAAAAGCCTTCATAAGGCTATGTGTTGTCACACTGGCACTTGGTGATGCTTTGATGCACTCGCACCCAGACAACAGCAATCTTTAGCCTCAGAGAAAATCATACACTTAGGCCAATATGTAATTCATTTACTAAGGATTCTCAAGTGCAACAAATCCTTAAATAGGAAATACCACTAGACTTCTCAGAAAATTAATCTGATACAGTTTCCTAGTTGGAAAAAGAGAGAGCATACCATATTCTATGAACTGCCTATTTTTATTCAGAATAAAGAGAATTATATAAGCCATATACAGCTTTTCAGTTTGCCATCTACAACTACCAAACTATTACCTCTCTTTGAATCTTCTTTGAATAAAAAGGAGGAATAAACAAACAAAAAAGCCAACAAATAACATCTTACCAACCTGATGAAATCCTAGTGACTTCTCACACTCTCAAAAGTAAAATGTTATCCTTTTGCTTCCCATTTCCCACCCTCCTTTTCTAAAAACCCTGTTAACATGAGGAATCTGGTTTTGGTTTTACAACTTCTTGATTTATGCTACATTGAACTTTTCCAATAACGGTGAGTTCATGAAAAATTTGTCTGTGTAGATTCTTTGTTGGCGAAAGAGCGTGTCTATGTTTTCTTGTACCTGCTATTACATTTAGTAGCCTTATAAGCATTCCTCTTCCCTAATCCCTTTGGACTTCTGTATCTTTCAACAAAGTCTCTTTGTAATCCTGCACTCCGACTTAGAGCAGCATTTACTTTCTCTAATCACTTGGAGTATCAAGACCTTTGAATGCAATTATAGATACTGGTTTTTATACCGCCTAGACTTCTAAGACAAGAGATCAGAACTACACACCAAATCCCCACTAAACCTTTGTGTGCTGCTGAGGCATTTTCCTGCAATATACCCTTACCACTTGTATCTACTTATACTGAAATCTGGGGCGTGCTGCTTGGTTCTTCTCATTTCAGTAGTCCTCACCACTGTGCTGCAAGAAACAACCCAGTGTTCACAGGCTGTATATGGCACACAAATGTTTTTTGCAGACTACAGACATGTGTAACAAACCCTCAGGTGAAGTATCGTGGCGAAGGCCAGACTCACTGGCATATTCTTTCTCACCTCTGCAGATATGGATGTTTAAGAGTTTGTCTAACTGTCCTCTGCCAGCCTCTTGCATGTAGATCAGGAGGGATAAATGGGGAATAATGGGTCTTGACAAGAAAAATTTGGCAAAGTTCGCATGTCTTCTCTCCCTGAAACTGTGACTGTAGGATTGGGACTGCAAGAATCTTTGGAAGCTGCTTATAACCCCATGGGGCACTGCCTCTCCAACGGCCTTTTGAGAGACACACACATTTTATACCTGTAACAACAACTCCTGAAGCTGCTAAAGCCTATAAGACATTGTGCTCCATCAGGGCTTATTTAAAGCAATTTTAAATATTATTGGGGGGAAGGTATGTGCATACACCCCCTATAAACTGAAATACATACAAATAATATTTTAAACATACATAGAACCCAGCTAGAGTACTTGAACTCCATTCTTCTTTCACCCATGCAGCCTGTTTCATTGTATCACACCCTTTCAGACTTTCCATGATCACTATTTCTAATAACTTCACCAGTGATGAAAATGCATTTTGGAAGCTAACTAGTGCTATTTAAAAAATAACAGTATTCCTTTTGGTCTCTTTCCACCCAGCTGGTATAAACCCTCATTAGCAAAGGTTTTGACAGCCCATGTATCTGCGGAAAAGCCCTCTTGAATCTTTCTGCACTTTGCAATATTGAACAGAGCAAGCTCCGTGCCAAGTACTCGGGTCCTGAAAACACTCCCGATAACTTCATTTCTTTCAGAATTTAACCATTTGAAAATCACTGGTTTTCAGCTCTTAAGAGGTCTTAAATTCTCCCTGCAATAACAGATCGTTATTACTTTACGCTTTTAGAAAGACAAAATGTTGAATGGGAACAAACAAAAGATCAGGCTGATAGCAAGCAAAATTCTGAGCTCAGGTATTTTTAATTTCTACACTAATCTCACTTTTTATCAGCTGCTCTACTTCCTAGATAATTTTTTTACCAAACTTCTTTCACTGTGATTTTCTGAACTATCCTCTTGCAGGTTCATTACTGCCTATTATAATCTGTCCACAACATTTCTAGGAAACATATATCCCATATATCCTAAAAGATACTGTGAGACACCTTTCCTTGTTTTAGTACATTGCATGTGGGTGAAGAGCGACTAAAAAAATCTGAAAAGATACCACTGAAGAGGGAGGGAAGGAGGAAGAAATAAGGATGCTTGCAGACTTTCTCTCTGGTGCAATTTAAATAGTGAAAAGGGATAAAAGAGTAAGAAATAATGTTAAAAAGTTATTAGGCTGGTTCTTCTGAAAGAGCACGTCTCCATAGACATTTCAGAAATGGCTGCCAGCCAAGTATTTTTAAGCAATTTCAAAGAAACAAGATATGAAAACAGAGATGTTAAAAACAAAGCTGGAAGTTTGAACTGATGTCTAATGCCATTATAAGTCTGGAAAGCAAGAGAAGCTATAGTTTCAGCCATGTTTCTTTGCTGATACATGTGTACAGGAGCCTCACCAGAGCTCTGCTCTCTGCTTCAAAGTCCATGTCAGCAGTTGGAAACACAATCGCGGTCGGTACAGAATTTGTGTTACCTTTTCTATACATCCTATTCAGAAAAAAGCAGCATGTAGCACGCACATAAAAAGCCGTATTTTGAATTTTGAACAACGTATATTCAGTCCAGTGTGCAATATGATTTAACATGTATTTTAGAGGAATATCTTGCAAGACAACAGTTTGAAGTATTTGTTCAAGGATATGTCATTCCTATCAACAGTCCTATTCTTTGGACAGTCACATCAGACCACTCTTTCACAGCAACAGGTAGCATGAGAGTTTCAAGGCCAACATTTTTTGCTGAGTCTATTGCATAAGATCAAGCCTGTATTGGAAAAAATACAGCTTCCCCCCCCCAATTCTTAACAGCTTTCTTTTTTTTATTATTCCTTAAAAATGTTCCTCAGCACAGATTGAAAGCTTATGTTGTTCACACTCAGACCAGCATTACCATGCAGGGTTTGTAAGTATATCTCAGAGAGGCACACTTCTAGGGAGTTTAACAGATACTTTGTTATAACAATACAAATCAGCAAGACTACTGGCTTTAAAAAAGTATTCTTGTTAGCGGTATGCTGCATGAACATTACTTTTATCAAAACCATGTGCCAACTCACCCTACAAATAAATTGCAACCTCATAAAATTGTCAAAATTGTATCCCTTAGGAACAACAAAAGTTTGATTCACATGCACTTTCTGCATTGTAAAATATTTCATATTTTGTTTCTCCTGTGTAAAGCGTAATAGGCTACATAATTTGATTTATACTTTGGGGATCTGGTACATCTATTAACTATGTAAAAGACAGCGCACCAAATATTTCACAGTTTACGCTCCAAGTTTCAAATATTCCTGATACTGAAATAATGAATGGGTGCAGGCAAGAAAGCACTGGGGGAAAAAAAAAACCAAAAACCCAACAACAAAAAAGAATTGTCTGCTGACTATTGCCAGCCTAAATCATTACAGAGTAAAGTAGGAGCCAGGCTGGGGAAGCATTAAGAGCTGAGAGACCAAAAAAGAATTAGCTTCCTAATGAAGTAGTAGCTTTCTAGTATTGGGGTGGGCAAACATTTTCATTCATGCCTATACTATCATTTACATTGAAATTAATATTCCTATGTGAACTGAGAAAAAATATTTTATTATGAATAAAACATAATGGATTAATTTGAAATATGAAGAGGAAATAACGCTAGATGGATTGTTACTATGAATGAAAACCTTACCTCAGTTCACAAATTACTAATTTTGGAAATGACGACCATATATGCAAGTTAGTAGCCACTTTTTAAAACAAACAAACAAACAAACAAACAATCCATCCCCCCACAAATCCTTGTTAAAAGTCACATCAGAGGAGTCTGTCACATGCACTAAAAACCCCTGACATTATGTGCACATTAATATAGGAACAATGACATTGACAGCACTCTGTGCACACGACAAGAGTTAAACCTGTGCTTTCGAACAATTCTTTCAATTTTTCAGATGATGAAAACACAAGTTTTCTGGATTTTAACAGTAAATAAATTGTTCTGAATAGTGGAAACAACTGCTATAATAGACATATTAAAACTTTAAGATCAGAAAGATCAGTTCTTCGTTATGTCACAGTTTTACCAATGTACCAAAAAAAAGGCTGTGCATGTGAACAGTAGACCCCCAGGTCCCCAAACAATAGTATTGCCCCCCAGCTATAAAAATGAAAAACTACATCCACAGTAGCAGTAGACCCAAACTCTGTAACAGATTAGATTTAAAATTGAGCAATGCACCAAGGCAGCTATTAGTCTTTCAACTCAAGTGTCAACTTCAAACAAATTAACGACCGAGCAAATGGTGTCTTGACAATTACAAAATGCATTTCTAAATCCAAATTCCAGCACAATATTCCTGAGTAAGTTTTCTGAACTGTAGTGATTTACTTGAGTAAAAAAAATACTGCCGCATGTGGTTCTGAAATATTCTGCAAGCTATCACATCCACTTCACCACCCAATTCTTTAATGAAAGACACATACTAGAGATGAAAGAAAAGGAGATCAGAGCAAGAATTTGATATACCAGAGCTGAAAGTTACATCACACATGCAACCCTTGTCAAATTCCTCCAACTACACCCGTCTATACATAATCTATAGCTAAGATGAAACTGAATATTCTCCAAGAACCGCATGATGTGAACCATATCTCAGCTCAAATCTACAACAGAATTGGCCAATAGTTGAGATTTTTGCACACTGTCATCCATTTTTGGCACACACGCTTGGAATTAGGGAAGACAAGTAAGCAGACAGTAACAACTAATTGTATGGCCCTTCCTTTTCCCTTAGAGGTTTATTTTTTTCTCTTCAAAGCTTTACAGATTGATTGTAAAGCCATGCTGTAAATCAAAAGCAAGCCACTACTCATTACCTATTTAGAATTTCCTGGGCTCTTACTGTGAAGCTATTTCTCTCCCGTTTGATCTTGAGGCCACCGGCAATGTCTACAAGCACACTACCTATCATGGCAGCTGATACACATTTTTTCCCAGATCCCTTTTCAGCAGCTTGATGAATTTCCACCTGCTTCCAGTTCTAAAGAGAACCACCAAGATAAATGATTCATGGATTCAAAATACTTGTTCAGGTTAAAAAAAGAAAAATATATGTAAAACCAGCCAGGAGTGACTCAGAGTTAAAGAAAATGGAGTGCATGGTCTACTGGTGTAGATCAACATGTCCAGCTGTGATTGCCTACGCTCCATCTGAAAAATAAAGGAAGTAATGCTTTTTTTTTCCCCCCTCAGAAAATTAAGATTTTTTTTGCCACTGTAAAAGTTATCTCCCAGCAAGAAAAAATACATAAAAAGACATATGCTTTCTGCTCATCCTTATCAGCTTCTAAGTTTCTTCCTGATGTATGAAAGATAGCATGGAAAGTTTCATTTTCTGGGGTTTTTTTTAATCTCTGAAATACCAGGAAAGATCAAGCCTCTTCTTTCCAGTGTTGCTGGAGGGCACTGCTCAAACAATCCACTTCTCTTTTCCAGTCCTTTAGCAGGCAACAGCACTCAGTCCTTCACTCAGGTTCTTTCTAGATAAAAGCAAATATTTTAAGCCAAGTTTTCATTGCTGCCAGCTTTCAGAAGCCCTGTGCCTCATGTTTTAGTACAAACAGTGCACACAGCTACGAACGGCAGGTCCCCACCAGCACCCCCACCTGCCACTGCACAAGCCCTAGCAGCTGTGGCTAGGGCTGGGCAGCAGCAGCCCTGGTTGGATGCAAGAGAAGGTACCTGTAGGAGTTTGAGCATATCTCTGGGGCCCGGGGACTTGAGTGGTGAGGATGGTAGCAGAGGGCTAATCAGCAGGTGTGGAAGCAGTGAAGGAAGTTGAATGGCACTTGGTAATGATCTGGCATTGATTTGAGGTGACAGTGGTGACAGCTGTGATTTGCCATGATTTGTAGCTGTAAGTTGGAAGCCTGGAGCCCCACACCCTGTTCAGGTGTTGAGGATCAATGCAAGGCCACCAGCAGACCATCAAGATGAACTTGGTGCAGAGCACTGGCTGGCATGGAGGAGCAGGACCCCATACTTGAACTGGTCCCACTACCACCCTACGTGCTCCCCACTCAGCCCCACCGACCACGGCCTAGCAACCTGGCCCAGTACAAACCCATAATACACAACCTTTGTCTCACACATTCAAAAGTAAAACACTTGAACAGTCTCCACCTACACATGCTTACACCTGTTGATTTTTCCAAGCTGTATTTAAAGAACCAAAGCAGCAGCAAAGGGCACAACCCTACCTTTCCTCTCTCACCTCACCGAACACGAGGGGAAAGTGAAGCAAGATAAAATGTATAGACTGAACACTGAAGGAGTGATTACACCTGGCAAACAGCAAAGTAATTTAGCTAAAAATAGCACACAGGGATCATTCCCGCAGGTGTAGGTACAGCCAGGGTGCCTGTAGAGAAGCAGTACGTTTTGTGTAGAGCAAGCAGGATAACCTACAGGAGGTTATGGAGCACCACATAAGAACTGGCCATCTCACCTGAGCTCCATAACATGGTACACAACCTCAGGGCAGTGCATTTCCACATAATATTTTGGAATAAACTTTTGAACTGCTGAAAGGTCTCACAAAATCTTTTAAAATTACTTCTTCATACAATTATGCATGCTAAGCATAACTGAAGCAAAACCTAACACACCTTTCCTCAAAAAAAAAAAAAAAAAAGACAAATTTCACTGGAAGTTCTACACAATAGCTAAAAGATATCACTGGTATCTGCCCACACATATGAATCTGCATCCTTTAGCATGAGCCCAACAGAAAAAACTTATCCATTTTTTACTTGCAAGGTCCTCTCTTCATTTCTCAAAAACAGAAGCTATTCACTTAATGTTGCCCAAGACTATTTTGAGTACCAAACAATGTAACAAATACAAATTATCAACTGAAAAAAAAGGTACAAATGAAGGTGACCCTTCCCGTCCTAGGGTTGGTACATATAGGACCAATTTGCCTTTATACCTCAGTGTAGTATTATGGTGAGTGAAAGGTGCTTTTGGCCATCTCAGACTTGAGCTTCAGAGATAGGTAGAGTAACATCCCTCTTCACATCTCACAACTACTTTCACTTTGCAAAAGCTTTTGAACACATGATGCAAGTTCTATCCATGCCATCACAGTTTTATCACAGTTAATGACCAAACCGTGCTCACCACTGAAGAAGATACATGAGAAAATAGAGAGGTGGGAGCAGGAAATCTGCTGGGTTTGGATCTGCTATTTTAAGTAATAGACAAATATTATTTTAATTTCCGCTAGGAATAATGCATATGCTTTGATTGATAAGACTTAAACAAACAAACGCCAGAATTAAGGAAGTCAAAATGCACACGTTGCATCTCTTCAAAAGGAATCAGATTCTCCTGAAGGCAAGCATCAGCTCCTGGGATTTTACCCCAGATTTTACCCATTGCCTTCCGCAGACCGATGGCTGGAAGATGAACATATTATTCTTGTTCACCAAAACATTTCACTCATGCATACTGAATATCAGATGGTAACCCGTGTTCCTAAGCAACCCCACGCTCACTCCACATTCTCCTCCCTCTGCCACCGTTAGACAAGAGGTTTTAATCAATTCACACTGCACCCAACGTGCAAGAATCCCATCACGAGAAGCTTGGGCGCAGCACTGCATTAAGCAGCATCAGGCAGCTTCAGCCCCTGTTTTGTCTTCACCAAGGCATGCAGAGTACAACTAAAAGACAGCATTGTTACTTCTGAGTTGTTTATAAAGACAAGTTTTGAAAAAAAATCCTGGCTTAAACATAAAATGCTTGCAAATACAAGCTAAAAATTTATATTCTTGCCAGCAGGTATGGAAACATTCTTTTAGAGGCACTGAGGGTTAAACTTTTTTCTGACATTTGTAATATTCAGTGCTGGAAAAAAAAATCTCTGCAAAGAATAATTGCTCCCACAGGGACCAATCCATGGGTCACAGTTTTTTGCACTTGACGGCAACAGAGCCTTGAATGAGATTTTCTATAAAACCTAGACTTAAGCTTGCAGCATAATCACAATGTTTGCCCTAGCTCTAGAAGCTAAACTAAAGCACCACTTCTACAGTGTAATTATTCCACATATGTTCCAAAAACCCATGGGGAAATTTTATTATTCAGAAGACTAAATAGGGTAAAAATAAATGGTTTTTAATTTTAGCCAATTTTTACACTCCTTATGAATTTTCATTTTTCTTATGCAAGTTTAAGTCCACGGGAGAGAGGATTTGCCTTGAAGAAATAATTAAACTTTCATCTTCAGTTATGCTTCTTAGCAAATACACAGCCACCCACATAGCATAGTTTGAAATTGAATATTTGAAGTCTGAACTTCTGTTCAACAACACAGAGTAAGCAGAAGCGCAGTAAGGGCTTAGGTTAGGAGGAGGCTGGGGTCCCAACATAGAGCTTAATTTGCCCTCAATACTTTTTTGAATACTTGAACTATTCTTAGAGAATAATGCAGTAATTTGTCATATGGGATATGTAAACCTACTGCCTTAAGGATTATAAAAGATTATAACACTCAATTTGTGATGACAATGTCTGAACCAGGTTTAGGCAGCTGCAGAAGTCAGAGTTTTTCTGGGAAGGGAAGCTCAGGAAGCAGGACTCCATCCAGTTGAGGAAGATGCACGCACATTTTGCACCTAAGTCTACCCATGACACCTCCTCCAATTCCTGGGAACATTTCAACACTCCCTTCTTAATGCAGGGGCCAAACAAACAACTACACAGGTGCTCTGGAGGCAGGTCACAAAATCTGCTTGTCCCCAAGCTCATTCGCAAACAAGCCGCACCGTGTTCCACAGGGTCCCGCTGATCCATTCACTGGCCTCAAGCATCCACACACCATCTCTGCAAGTGCTGCTCCTTTTTCCCAGAGCTCAGGCCGTTTTCCAGCACCTGAGCTGGCTGAAGAGAAGGGCAGAAAGACCAAACACCAACAGTAGAAAACAGAGGTTAATGCCAACTGATGGGCTGAAATGTAAGAACAGATTAATTTTCAATGCTTATTCTAAACTGCACTAGGGGCCCAGAGAGCAGCAGTTTAGCAATCTTCCTAAAGATGCCAAATCTAACTCCAAGGGCCTATCGTAGCTGGTAAAATCACTACTCTGACCCCAAGTGCTAGAACCAATATGAAAATGAAGCACAAAGTAATACAGAAAAACTACCAGAAAGAAGTTGCAACACCCATTCAGGAACTCTTTCAAGTAACAGAGACCTCCTTGCTCCACCGGCCCCAAATAACCAACAGCTCACCGGACCCAAACAAATTCTAGACCCCCTAGGAAGGTCTTACGGACACAAGCCTCTTTGATCTGCAACAACAGAAACAGCGTTGGCCAGGACATTCCTCAGTTAAATGGTTTCTTGTCATACGATACTGATTTCCTTCTCACAAAGACAGAATTTCTGATCAAAACCAGATGACTCCTCCCTCAACACAAACATCTCTGAAATGTCCCCAAATCTTGCAGGATTGGGAAGCCAACTCCTGAATGCTGTTGTCATTTCCAACCCAAACAACACATTAGTCACAGACATGTTCTTCTTCTCCTTCAAACACACAATAAAGAAAAAAAAAATATCCTGGAGAGTTGACCCAATCTAATGTATTACACCCAGTGTTAAGCCTTCCATTACAGAGCAAATCTAGAGATTAGACAGGCAAAAGACTATTACTAAATCACATCTAACATCCTAAACTTCACACAATCCTAACATTTACAACTTATAGGTACACCTTGCACCCAAATAACTTCACACAATTCTTACAAATTATCTGCTAACCAGAGACATAATAATGCCTGCCCACCTCTGCCATTCAGTGGTGACCAAGAGGACACAGCAGGTTCACTTTGAAATAAGAAAGCAGCAGAAAACCTGTCCAATACTCCTGAAAGATATGACATTTTACAAGATGATTGTACCAAGTAAGAAGTGATGGCAACTATACCTTACACTAACAGATTAACTTGTGGAGCCTTCAAATATCACATATCTCATTGATTCTTTTAAATACACAGGTTTCAGTAGATGAATCAGAAGACACAGAGTCAGTTCTCAGCAAAGCTCTTCGTATCCCTCACTTCCCAAGACTGCCTCAAGGCTCAATTTGATCTACTCAGGAAGAGCTGTTGAAAGCAAAATCCAAGTAACCCAGAAATAATGTTGGGTTTTGAGGAGTTCTCAACAGGAGCAAATTCCTTTTAGCAGAAACATCACCTCTACTGTCTAGTATGATTCGGGTTCCTCCCCAATCTTAAGTTTCACTTAGAGTTTGTTTTCCATCACTTCTGCTTGGCAATTCAACCCTATTCTGCCCCGCTATGTGACTCAACCTTAGTTACACATGCCGTCTTCAGTGCTGCCCGGACAGCAGAAATGCAGCATAGCTAGGCACAGAGATTTCAGTGCTAAGCAAACTCCAGTACTCTTGCATCTCTCACTACAGGCAACCACCTGCAGCTTTGTCCTTTGCTGCCTTCATCAACTTCCCATACATATATTTTTTCAATTATTGTTTGTAATCTCAGACCTTAACAAGCATGAAGTGACCTAAGCCTACCATCTCCAAACAACACTTAAAACCCCATGACCAAGACCTAGGTCAGAAAAATTACAACACTTGAGAGGAACACAGCATTCTGCAAATGAGACCAAGCTCATCTGTATGAAGAACCAAACTAAAAAAGACTATCACATGTCATCCTGTAATTATAATCCTGACCTTGTGTTTTTCAATACTGCTGATAATGGGTACACTAAAAAAACTACCACTTGCCAAAATAGTACACAGTTCTGCACAATTCTTCCCCTAGAGAGATGATGCAACAATGGAAAACTAAACAAAAATAAACAAACAAAAAAAAGAACCATCAGGATAGAAACGCTGCTTAATAAGCTAGAAGCCTGCACTTGCACACTACAGTGATGAGGATGCTCTAAGAACCAATTTGGAAAAGAATTCATGCAGGGGGCATGCCAGCAGCAAGGAACAGAATCTGCTCATTTTCTTTTCATCTGTATAAAATGGTTTTGATTTTCAGAAGGTCAGTGTGCGACATCATGGTATTAATGGCCAGTCTTGGTATTCTACCCATTTCCTTCAAGTTGGGCTTCTAGTGTCTGAGCATGATCACGTAGCAATTCTGGTTATCAAAAGATGAGGGCCAACAAACACAAAATTCTGGTCTCTCTGCTTCGACAGTAATTAGCAAAAATTATTGAACTAAAGCTCATAACGCAGATAAAGCCTCACATATGGTAGAATCTTTACTTTTGACTTGTCTGAACAAGCATGAACAAAATCTATGGCAAATAATAATCAGTTCAGCCTGCTGTCTTTTATGATCAGTTCCATTTCACGTATCTCCAATCTTAGCTTGTCATTAGTAATCCTAATTAGTTCACTGTCTCAATGCCACGCTAGATTCAGTAAAAACTGAGATCATTGCTAATTTGAGAAGAAAGCTTGTTCTTTCCTTAATATAAATAAGAGTAATATTCACTCTACAAAACACCCACAGAAATTAATATTGCTTGCAATTTTCAATCAGATTCAAAATTTAAATAAAAATCGTGACTACCTTTAGTTATTACAAAAGGGTAATAACGAATTATCACAGCACTAACTAGATTAACAAGCCTGTAAGGACATACAAAGACACAGCATTTAAAGTTGGGGTATATTTTGCTATGCAAGCAAGCCCAGTTCTGTACGCACGCACGTTGCATACATCCTTCCCCAGTTCTCTTTCTGAAGGGAACCATTTTCTAATACCAGCATGGTAATTGTTCTTTGGTATCTGTGGGCTGATAGAGAGGTTTATTTTAAAGTTCTCACACAGTCCAATTTCACAATTTTTTTGTAGAAGATAAAACCCAATTATGTGGAGCTTCTATCACAAAAGAGACCTGTGTAATTAAACAGCACTCTTCTACACAAAGAGCTAATTAAAGTGACATCCAGGAGGTGAACCAAGCTGTCCTCTACTGAAAAAGAGAACATACGAGCTTGCCACGGGACCTCCTGCAAAGGGAAAATGCTGAGAGGTTACTGGTAAGATACTGGAACTGCTCTGTTTCCTCCCAGCAGTTAATGGAGTCCACCACCAACCACTATGACCACACAGACCAGCAGTTAAGCAAATCGGGTCTCAGAGGTTTCAGTGCCCCCACATTCCCCTCCCCAGGAGTTTTCTGCCCCTCACATTTCTCCTCTCAGCTGGGGAGAGTGGGAGAGCAGGGCGACTGGAAACGGGTACATGTTTGCAAGGGCTGGGGCAGCTGGAACCTCTCAAAGTGGATTTACCATAGAGAAGCACTTCTGAAGCAGATGAGGTGCTCAGACAGGAGGTCTCCATGTTCAGAAGGTAATCCTCACCCCGACTTCTGCTGAGTCGAGTGCGTGTACATATGCATTTGTGCCTCTGTGTGTCACAGAAGGGGAACAATGCTCAGGGGTCTTCTAAACCAATTTTTAAATTCAGATTTATTTTAAGACTATTTACAACCGTAATTCATCTGGATTAGGAAATCCAGCAGAGACAGCCTAATTTAAAACATCAAAGGACCAGCTGTACCTGAGGGAAGGTAGACAGGAGGGGAAGGCTGCAGGAAGTGTCTCTCTGAATCCAGTTGCTCTTCCCAGCAAAGATATTATATCTGACTTCCCTCTGGGCACTGGACACCTGAGAGTCAGTGGCTCGCTCAACCTAAGCAATCAGCAGCTACCCGACATGTGCTGTCAGAGCTGCACTAAGCTGCCTACCCCTGGCCCTGGACCACTGTAAGTCATTTTGTACCACCGTTTTTTGGAAGTTCTGGGTGACACCAAGCTGCTGTCTCCCACCAGGCGCTCCCCTGGTGTGGGTACGAAACCACCAGCTCAGCTAGTCGCTTCCCTGCCAGCCCCAGTACATCTCAAACAGAAGCTCCTGGGCTGCCATGCAGTGTGTTGCAGTTTAGCCCCTGTTGGCAACCAAGCACCACACAGCCACTCGCTCACCCCCAGTGGGATGGGGGAGAGAATCAGAAGGGAAAAAGTAAGAAAGCTCGTGGGTTGAGATAAGAAAAATTTAATAATTGAAATAAAATAATAACGGTAATAGTAATAAAAATTGTAATGAAAAGGAGAACAATGAGAAAGAGAGAGAAACAAAACCCAGGAAAAACAAGTGATGCAACTGCTCACCACCCGCTGACCAACGCCCAGCCAGTCCGGACGTTTTGTTAAAACCAGAAATTGCTGCTGATGCATTTCTTCCTTCGACCCTTCTACTAGACTAGACATAAAGGCAAATAAATAATATTGGGTACAGGATTGCCTTAGTACCAAAACACTGCCCAGACAACAGGCAGACACATACACCAGTCCTATCACACAGGCATTCAGAAACAAAGTAAAAACGAGTGGAATTTTTTTTTTTTTAAATGTGGGGAAAGGCCACCTTCATCCTCTCTTTCAGATGTTTTTCATGTATTTTCAAGTTTTAAATTCAGCCTTTTGATAGGACTAACCTACATTTAAAAACCCATCACCTCTAATTGTGGGGCAGCTCTGCGAAACAAGGCAGTCAAGTCATTTTCAGGCTACACAATGCTACCAACTGTTTAAAAGAAAATTAAAGAAAATCACATGTCAGTAACTAAGCAGACTGACATGCTGCTTAAGACTAATGGAGTGCTGGTCTCTTGTTTAATAAAAATAAATCCTACACACAAATACCAGTGAGGGTCATGGCACAATTCAACACTATTCCCATGTCAAAAAGCAACCGTGAAGAATTCACCCGTGTATTTTTGTCAGCTGCAATGGGCATTCTTGTTTACTATCCACAACACTTATGTGAAGGACTTACAAAGGCTATGCTTGAGCTGAAATGCTAAATACAAAAACTGGATCATGAAAAAAATAGAAATATTTTTAAAGATTATTTGCTGCAGAAGTCAGTGACTTTCTCAAGAACATTCAAAGAGCAAAATCTATCAGGAGATGTAAGTGGCAAATCCTGATTAGCTAAAATAATCAGCATTTCACAAAAAGGAAATACCCAAAGGAAAATAAAATTATTCTGGCTATTTTCTCTTTTCTAGTGAAATAACATACATGTTTTATTTTCAGTTTGTTCCACTGGAGCAGAGGAGAGATAAATGAAAGATGAGAGCCATAATCCATGAGAGCACTCTCAGACTTCCACAGATAGTGAAATTTAACATTGACAGATATGACAGCAACTCATCTCAGAGCCTAAGCTCTGCTTTGGAATCAGGGACAGTGCTGAAAAGAACAGGGATAAAGAACTCATATCAGCCTCGGCTGGCAAGAGAGGCAAGGTGTAAAAATAGCATGTAAGCATTGTAAACCAAGAAGAAAAACCTCTGTAGCCGCCACCTTGCCATTTTATTCTTTAAATCATTGCTGTTACAGCAAAGTGGAGTTTAAGTTTAGTATTAACTAGTACAAAATCACCACAATTATTTGTATGGTTGTACAGACCTAAAAGATCCACTGCACTATATACAGACAGGGGCATCTGTACAGCTAGGCAACAAGCTCTTGACCTGGCTGGCACATGCTCTGAATAAACTCCAACTCCCCCCCTCCACAACCGCATCTGGAGAAGCAGTGTCGGGCCCAAGAAGCTCTCCAGCTGAATGGTGGTAACCAGCTGCTGTGAGATCGTATGGAACATATATTACCTTCCATCACTTGTACCAGCCTTAGCACCGAAGCATTTAAAGTCATAAGAAGGAAATGCAGGCAAACCTTACAGAGAGGAAAGCAGACATATGGAGATGATGTGGCTTCCCCTAGCAAGCCGATAATAAACCAACAGTGCCTGAGCAGTGCCCAAGAGCTACAGGGTCACACATCCTCTGAACAGGTATGGTCAGATTCTTCTTACTTTGCTGCTTTTACTGATGGAAACAACATGCAAAGTACTGTTACCCAGCTCTGACACCGCACATCACGCTACCTGCCCTTTACACTAGCTAACTGCTCCTTCGTTTTAAAAGACCCCACTCTACAGGATCAGGACCCAAGTTTTCGGATCCTAGGTACTGGACTCACAGTTATTTGCATGGTAACACTAAAGTGCTCCTCTGTTCAGCAGTTGCAGAGGGTTCAGAGATAGTCAAATAATCTAGGGAGATCTTGGGCAAGGGAATAAGCATTTAGGCCTGGCTTAGTGCTGCCCAGCATCATCAAGGCAACGATGACTACATTATCATTTAATGAATTCAGGACTGTGCACACACTCCTACCACAGGGCCTTCAGTGCTATTAGGAACAGGATAAAACCCCACAAAAACGGGCAATGCATACAATAGCTACGTGTCCAATACTGTGTATGTAGCAAGTTCCTCTTCTGTTGCTACAGCATACACTTTCATGTCATTCCCCAATCAAATCAACAATCCCAAGTAGCCATCCCGATATTAAAATTGTTCTCTTCAATAAAAAAGGGAACAAATGAGAAAATGCAGAGAAGATTCAAAACTTTATTTGGTAAATACTAAGCAGATGAATAGGCAACACTCTAGAAACTGATAAGCACTGATCTAGAGAAGGTATCTCCAGTGCTTTAGAGCTCCTGAAACAGATGACTGTAGGTCCTAATCAGTACTTTCAGTGTGTATGTATATATATAGATATATACACGAAATATTTTTGTTTATATATACATACCTAAAACAACTTAGCTGAAATCACAGATTTTTTTCACATACTTCTCCAGCTGAAGAGATTTCTTTTATCATTTTGCTGTATTTTAACAATATATTCACTAAAGAGCAGTTTCATAATTAAAAGCCTTTAATTAAAGAAGATTAATTAAACATGAGACAAGCACAAATACTAAACAAACTACTTCAGAGAAAATCCAGGATCTGACCTACCAAAATGACTTTATATGCAATTACACATGCTGTGAACTACTGTTCGTAGATAATTGCCTTGGCTGTCTCCTTAAAGTCAACCGACCACATATTGAAGTTAAATAACATCAAACCAAAAAAAGAAGTCAGGGCTGATTGGACTTGCAGTTAAATGCGTTCATTTTTTATATATCTCATTAACTCATTACTGGTTCAAAATCATTTACCAGTGAACCTTAATCATAAAAAATACTTCCAGCATATTTCTGAAGCTAGCTTTCAACCCTCAAGATAAAAGATATTATTTTATCTATAGATTTCTCCGTAATTTACTTAATTTCCTTCAAATTACTTATCAGAGAATAATCCCAATCTTAGAAATATAACTAGGTTTATATATTGTTGTCTCTTAGATACATTTCCTAGAGTATTTTAAAATGTTCTTGCTGTATGATACAGTAGAATTAAAATGATTCATTTTTTGTAGGAAGGCTGCTTAACCGAATGAACAATGAAAAGGCAATGCTTAGGTCCTACATGTAGTAATGGAAAATTTTAATTGCTTTTGAGATCTCTGGCATTATTCTTCCTAGCAGACACGGTCATACCAGCTTTGTACCCAAAACCACACATGCTATACTCCACAATGTCAAAGACTGAAGCAAAGCAATATGAAGGGGGGTTCATTAGCCACATTTCCAGAGATATCTGTATTCATTTCAAAAATTCACAAATTCACAGCCATCAGTGGGAACTGCAAATGCAGCCGGGGAAGAGGGCCACACAATTCAGAAAGCTTTCACAAAGGGAGTGTAAGCCCTAGAAACATGAGAAAATGAAAAACTTCATTAACTTTGAATTACTCTCTTAAATACAAGTGTGAATACTTTTGATAAACCTATACAGACTGAAAATTTTGTACTCTGCACCTTTAGATTTCAGATGTACCAGAGCTGCTAAATGCAAGCTATCTAGCCTGTTGACCAAAAAAAAAAAAAAACCAAACCAAAAACCAAACCAAAAAACCACCAAAAAAACCCCACTCTACTATTTCAATGAAAATCATCTGGTTTTGGATGTTACCTGTTTTTAAGTCTTTGAAAATTCCCTTCTTAGACTACATTAACGGGTTTATCTGCATATAGAGTAGAGATTTCCTAGACTGCTTTCTAACTTCATTTATAAACATTTCAACTACACATTTCTTGCCAGAAAGGTGTGGAAATGACAGGTTTACATTTTTAGGGCCCTCTTCCCCCAGGCAGTAAGGGAACAGAAACAGGAGCAGGGATGAATTCCACCAGCAACAGAAACTGAAGTTCTAATTATAGTCTCCAAGGCAGACGCTACAGAGGTAGTCCGCCAAGACCTCTTTCATTAGTGAAATAACCTCAAACTCTTTCAAGAAGTGTAATCTATCAAGACATATGGAAGAACAGAAGGCAATTTTAAATAGGTTTAATAGACAGTTGCCTAATTTATTTATTTTTTTAATTGAAAGACACAAATAATCTTTTCAAAAGGTTGATGTGTATGGAAGAAGCTAACCAGAGAAGAATGAAGTCCTGGAGTGAAAAGGCAATATACCTCATGGACTTACAGAAGAGTGTGTGTGCATATATATATATGTTGCATGACATTTAAACTGCCAGGATTGTGACATTTAAAAGCACTTGAGAACAAACTCTGCTCTATGGAAATTTTTGATTATTATTGACTTCCAGAGCCAAAATTTCACTATCAGCATGTATAGCATGGGCAGTGAGTAAAACGAACACAAACACAAGGTTCCTTAATAAAGTTAACAGGAGAATGTATACAACATTTTTTTTTTTTCCTGTTACCTGGTGGTATATGTAACTGCAATTTGGAGTTACATATGCCAGTTAATACAGCCAAATTATAGGCATGAGCCTATAGAGTCTGTAGAAATCTAAACTGCTTAAACATAACATTCGTTTTTCCATATTGTGTGTGTTCTAAGGCCATTATTTTTTTTTGAGCTACCTTGAAATCCTGATGACAAATACTGAGGTCACCTTTATTTTCCCCTCACTGGGCGCCAAATTAGCCTGCTTACTAACATTTGAAAAATTACTGTCAAGAAACAACAGTAACTGAGATATGACTGCTATTTTCTACTTCTTCATTATGCAAATACTTTGAAAATTGAAAATACTGTATGCAAGCTAAAAATAAATGGACTTGGTGATCAAAGCTGTGCTTTATAAGATAGGCTGCTGATGATCTAATGTAAATATTGATTTAAAAGAGGAGGCAATGTTTTCCTTGTATCTAGACACATCACTACTGTATCAGTCAGGAGCAGCCAATCCTTCCTATATATGCCCATACAGCGTGTTTTCTTCAACGTAAGAGATATACGCTGTATTCTTATTGACTTCTTAACAGCTGTAGTAACATCCATTACATTTGTGAGATGAGCTCCTTGTACAGGCTAAGTACAGGTAATGCCGACTCGTAATTGCAGGCAAAATGTAATTGAACACAGCCTTTTATAAGGCTCTTAAACAGTCATACATGCAGTCTTCTAAGCATAACGAGCATAAGGACAATTTATATCCATAAACACTATTTTATTGGATGGCTTCAAACAATAATAACAGCTATTTTGTAAAGCTTCTGTAAATTACTGAAACTCCAGGAAGAGAATTATGCTACACTAAACCATCACCAAAAAATAATCGACCATCATCAAATACACATTTGAAACTGATGAAGTACCACCTCAAAATAATAAAATAATGCTTACAATAGTCTTCAAACAGCAATGAGCTCTCAGTCTCAACTGAGTCAATGCTACTGCTTTGCCTCAGCTATTGCTTCTACCCCTACTACAAAGAGACTTTCCCCCTTTTATTACAATTATTGAAAGAACTCTTACCTCTCCATCTCGTATTCTTTCATACCTGCTTTTACTGCCTTCATTACCTGTAAGATACATATTAACATGCGACATTCATACCAGGAGGGAATCTCATATTTATAAATTTATGACTTATGACTGAGTATCTCCAGAGGAACCTATATTACAAAAATATCATCTGTACTTCATTTAAATTTACATCAGTAGATGCATTTTAAAACTACATTAGAAATCAAACTCATTTTAATCTTTGTAAATGCCTGCAGTCCCCAGCAATAAAGCAAGTTTAATTGCCAAACTACTATATCCTAAGGAAGTGCAGCTCATCAAAATACCAATGCTTAATTCTGAAAGCTCTGGTGAACTTGGCAGCAAGTCCTTTTGTTTTACTTTTATGAAACACCATCAAAACAAAACCGTGAACTGGAATATACTACAAAGGGAGATTCTCTTTTATACTTTGCAATCTGAATCAACAGAAAACTACTAGAGTTAACACTGTTTTACAATCCTCAGGTCTGATTTTTGTTCTCAGATTTGCTGAGAACGTGCACCAGTTTTATTCCTTTGCCTGTTTCTGTATTGTAAAAGTTCTAGGCAGCTGCTCTACAGAAGAAATTCTCTCAGATGTGATAAGATTATTCAAGGATGATGAAGGACCAAGGAGAATGAATGCAAATGACTATCCCTAGACTTTGCAATTTTACAATATCCACTTTAAAATATTTTTATACTTCACAGTTCAGAAATCTGAGGAGCAAGAATAAAGACAATAGTTGAGTCAGTAACCTCATCAGCTATTTTCGCCTAAGCTCCCTCTGGTCATTGCTCAGAACTAATGGCATCTCTGCATCACTATGTGGAGTACAGGATTGACACGCAAGTTAATTTTGTCATCAATACCAGTAGAGCAATATGACTCCACTGGCACAGTGCTAGGTCCAACCTGAGTAGCCTTGCTGAGAGCCTGGATTTGTCTTTGCCACACTGCTATGTCAACAGAATAGCATCGTGAAGCACTGTACTGGGGGACATACCCATCTCTGAGGAGCAACCTAAGGAATCCTTGCACTATCCTCCAATGTACATGGAAAAACTCCTTCAGTTTGTAAGGATCTGGAGAGAGTAACTTGCTAGTTAAAACTTTTCAGAGCTGCACATGCTGACACGGGCCAGAAGAATAATCTTCATCTCTTCTTTCTCCATCACTATACAGGTAT
>VYZW01043936.1:292040-302867 GCA_013401315.1 Balaeniceps rex
ACAGGACAGATAGATTGCAAGCAGGTCACCTTCTGCTGAGGCTCCAGCTCTGATCCAAAACCACACTTGATTTCTCACACATCACAAATGCACCAGTGAGTTCAAGGACAATGCAAGGTATATTACTGGCCTGTAATAGGAGGGATATTATCCTCTTATTTCTATCCAGCCTTTCCATTATTTTATTACTAAGCAATTCAGGGTTGCTGGGAACATTTTCTGAGTACCACTGTTACACTAAAAGCAAAAATTATTAACAGTAAAGGATCCATTACCTCTTTATGAGCTTCACTGGAGATTTTATTGGTGTAGCGCAGAACTTCCAACTCCATGTCTGTCTTAATCACACGACTTAAAGAAAAGTAGAACAGATATCAGGTTAGGTTGCAACTTCACAGCTTAAGAATACGAAATAAAAAAACCTGAAAATAATAGGCATCAGCTATGGTAAAATTAGATCAAGTACACCTCAAGAGAGAAGAGTTATTACAGTATTCATGACAGCAAAGTTTTGTTGGCATTGATTCACCATTAGCAAAACAATCTTACAAAGGGAAGTCACAAGCATTTCAAGCATCAGCCTGCATTATTTTAATACTAATAAACAAGCGGACCAACATTTTTTCAACTCATTCTACAATACATTAGGAACAAAAGCAATGTATTTCTGCATTTGTCATGGCTCAAACACTACTTCAAACGGAACATTTCTACAAGGATACTTGATTTACCTTTAAAACACAATTTGAAACTAGTTTACATAATGAAATTCCCAGAGCTCCAGAATTTCTATTCAGCACAATCCCAACTCCCACCTATTTGCAATACCTCAAAAGGAGGGGAGGAGGGTGAAGAAATGCTATTTCTGTTTGGTATTTAAAAACCCCAAACATGAAATTCAGAAACCACAGCAGCAGTAATTACAGCCACAATGTCCATTCTCTTTCACATGCTTCTAGAGGAAAAAAAAACCAAACCAAACAACCCCCCCCAAAAACCCATCCTGTTCTTCATGCCTTATGAGATACTGAATTCGCGTCTATTTATGAGCCTTGACACTCTGTTCTGAACTCATCTCAAAAATTTACCATTAAACTCTTATCTACTTACACTGCTTTCTACCATGTATTTCAAATAAAATCAGCTATTTAGTGTGACGTGAACAGGGAAGGAGAGATAGTTCCATACCTTCTATTAAATATCACCTACTCTTTCCACTGCTACACATACTGATTTCCTAATATTTCTCATGCCCATCTCAAAGGCAGCCGTGAACTACATACTGTTTACAAAGAACAAAACTACGTCTGTTGAATTGCATGAAAATATTTTAATTGTATTTTCCAGCTCCACTCCAATGCTTGCAGCAGTTACCAAGTACCATAACTGCTATATTTTGAAACTGCCACTGAGATACCCCTTTTTTTAATAACATGCTCCTACTCATACTGCTGTAGAAAACTATTTACTGTATTTCTGCTCCTGTAGTTTGTTTTAATGAGTCCAGAAACAGGTTTCTCAGCCATCAGCAGCTCTGATGTGCGATAAGAGCATTTCCCACAGACAGCGATTGCATCGCTATGCAGCACAGCCACTCCCCTTCAAATACAACTTTTCTGGCAAGACTAAAGGTACCTTTGTAAAAATGCCGATATCAATCAAAATGCTCTTACAAACACGAATACAGTAGAGGAGAATGGATTGACATTCTTAGTCAATTGGAATATGACACAAAATAATCATTACGCACATTGAGAATGAGAAGTACAACGCTTTAAAATGCACACCGGGGTGAAAAAATTACATGGGATGGTATAATCTGCTTACCATGGGTGAGGAAACAAACTTCTGCTACTGCCTTTCAGCCAAGACATAAAGAACAGTGGCTCAAATATATTCATGTTAGAATGAGGTAGCAAAGGCTTATAGATTTTTTTTTTTTAAATCCTGTTCTTCGGAAGACTGCATGTGATAGCAGGATAATTTAATACTTGTTTGATGTGCCTTTATATTACTTTCAATATACAGTACATATCTCTGATCTCCAAGTGCCTGAAAAATAGGTTGTTTCATAATTCAGTTGTCTAATCTCTTTATTGGGATCTGCTAGTAATACAAGTTAGTAACTGCTCAACGGCAAGTGCAAACAGTATTAGAACCTATTTTACTTGACTAGGTCATAAGGCTTCCAGGGTCAAGGTATTTATTTTAGATCATAACTTCTCAGGTATCTTTTTGCATATAGAAATTCATGCTCAGCCTCAGACAGACTTTTTATGCAATGCATCACCTTCGTTTACACAAGGTCAAGCACTGAAACATTTTACAGAAAATGGGCTTCTATGAGGTCTGCAGTAGTATTGTTGATGGAATTCCCACCAGCATATTTTGGTAGCAGAAGGGCATGTATTTCACCACCTTCTCACTGTTTTGATGGCATAAAAAGCAACACTCTCCCAAGCCAGGTTTAAAGCATTGCTAGTCAAGCACTGTGGTTAGCACTGTAAGGCAGTCTTGTGGGTGATGAATGGTCCACAGTTCTCATGATGTTTTTTCCCCACTTCCAAGATAAGGCTAGGATGAAAGTCCCACCTTTGTTCACAAATGTGAACTTCAATGTTCCATTAAAAACAGCTCTTGGACCAGTTACACACGCTGCCACTCAATGCAATCAATTTAAAATAGAATCAAAAGTCTCCTACTGTCAGGATTGACCTATAACTTTTAACTCTTTTTTATTATTATTTTACTAGTGTAAAAACACTACTTCTTCCTCACACACTTTGTGCTTTTACTTGCACTTGCCATATGAGCAGGTGGTCTTTTCATGCATGTCAGTCATCCAACAGAAGAGAGAATCTTTAATACAAACAAGTATCATTTCAGTCCTGAAATTAAGTTTGGGCATTTTAAGTGGCTGGATACCAAATTTCATGCACAACCTATTTTCTATTAATCAAGTGGTCAAGAGCACACAGAATTTGAGGCAGTTATGAGGCTGAAACTTGCATAACTCAACTACATTTTCCTAAACCAGTGCTTTCCTCAGAGATACACAAATGTTTGCTTCTCTATGTGCATTCACCATTCCTGGTCATGCTGCCAGAAGTATTTGTTCCCAGTTATCAGCTCAGTGTTTATCAGCTGTCTTGTTTTGTTGTTTTTAGCACATGCATGCAACCTTAATGGCTGCTTTCTGTGACATACATGGAAAACATCTGGGTATGTCCACTCCTCCTTGTCCTTCTGGAAACATTACGTTTACAGACCACCTAGTAAGTATAGATGCTGCCCATGTAGACAGACTCCGCAGTCCTGCCTTGTCATCGCCCTTTTTCACCTCTGCTGTTACCTTCCCACATTTTATTTATAGAAATTTCTCTACCATAGTTGATATATTTATGCTCTTCTGCAAGCTTTCACATAAAAACCTGCTAACTGAATTAGCATCAAAGCCAATAAACATAGTAATGCACATATGCAAAGGAGAAGCATTAGAGTACAATTCTGATAGTTGCATGAACACCAAACACGCGAGTTCCTGTTGAAACAGTTCAAAAAGATGTTAAGAGGTTTACAACGTAAATAAAAAAACCTCTGAAAACACAAAACGCATGCGTCCAGCTTTAAGACATTAACATACAGATCACTTTCCCCACAGAAACAATTATAGCTTTCCATCAAAGTAATGCAAAATCCAGAATATACAATATCTTCCACACATAAATATCAAATCCCACCTTCATTGAGGTTACAGGAAAACAAAGTATATACAGGCACAAAATGAGCCGTACGTTGCTAAATGTTTATCTTCTAGGACCACCACAATCATGGTAGACAGACATTGGTATACTAAAGTAACAAAAGGCCATTTTGCTAAGTTCTACTGTAGAAAAATTCCCTTCTGATTACTAGGGAGATAATCTAGACAAGTTTGAAATTTGTCTTCTGTTAGATGACATTTTCTTTTCAAAACAGTGGAATCAATACTTAGCGTATACATTCAGTATCAAATTTGAAATGAGAGCCCTGAAACTTAAAATGAAAGTTTTTAAATGTGCTTGAAAATACATACACTCAATTAAAAAAAAAAAAAAAAAAAAAGGTTAAATCACCCATCTGCAAACTGCTGAAATCCAGCCTAAGGTCAAATTCTTTTATGTTTTATCCTTAAGTTTCATAGCAAGTCAGAAAATCTTGAGATCTTGAAAAAGGATGAGTAAGCAAGGGAGGCAACAGATCCTTAATCACAAACACTTTGCCCCTTGTCAGTATTGAGCCATTTTCTCTGCATTTTATTAGAAGACTGTATAATACTAGAATTGCCTTTTGTAGCTCAGAGTTCTCCGTGCCTGGTTCAGAAAGCTCCACCATTTCACCTCTTGCTGGCAGTTTTGACAGCACGGTATAGATCTGAGTTTTTCTGACAAGTATCATGTAAAAAAGAATAGTTCAGAGCTTGCTGAACTTGAAATGATATGCATCCATGCAAGCATACAATTCAAATTAAGCCATTTCCTACCCTAGAATATAACCCCCCAAAAGACCATCTTCCTAAAAGAAAAATATTCTTAATTCTAAAAATGTTATTGCTTTCCAAAGAAAATTTTCTGGACAATAACTTGACATTCCAAGAAAATTTCTACTAATACACATAGCCTGTCATTCATGTATTTATTTTACCAGACACTTAAATCCTAACAATGGTCTTTAACATATTTCTGACTTAAAATGAAAGCCGCCAAACTTGATAAAACCTTTTAAAACACCTTTGAATGCAAATCTGAACTTGGCTTCACTTAGAATTCCCCTTCCTTGAAAGCCAGATGGAGGGAATGTGCATACCAAACATCTCTCCCCCGTGAGATCACAGGAGACAAAATCATAATTCTGGGTTGGTACTCGCAATTCACAGAAGAGATTCTCTCTACACCAAAACGAACAGCTCCAAGTGCTGCCTTCCTACTGCCTCAATGCTCCATCTATCTCAGGACAACCTCAGGGCACAGACCTCATGTTTGTCCATCCCTGAGCTTCCTGAAGAAGATCTAACCCCCCATTAACCCAAACTCCAGAGGAGAAAAGCTTATCAGGTGACAACTTGGTAAGGTGGATGGAACCAGAATGAAAGCTAACTTGGGAACAAGCTCGTAGCCCTAATCCAGAGCCTTCTGCAGCTAAAATTGTCATCTCTCTCCCTGTAGTGCTGCTGTATCTACAGATCAAAGCTTGGAAGTTAGACCAGGCCCCTCTTCAGGTCCCACTTTGTCCTGGTTTTGGCTGGGATACAGTGAATTTTCTTCCTAGTAGCTGGCATAGTGCTGTGTTTTGGATTTAGGATGAGAAGAATGCTGATAACACACTGATGTTTTCGTTGTTGCCAAGTAGTGCTGACACCAGTCAAGGACTTTTCAGCTTCCCGTGCTCTGCCAGGTGCACAAGAAGCTGGGAGGGGGCACAGCCAGGACAGCTGACCCAAACTGGCCACAGGGCTATTCCATACCATATGACGTCATGCTCAGCATATAAAATGGGGGGAGAGTTGGCCGGGGGGCAGCAATCGCTGCTCAGGGATGGGCTGGGCATCGGTCAGCAGGTGGTGAGTGGTTGCGTCACTTGTTTTTTTTCCCCCAGGTTTTGTTTCTCTCTCTCTCATTGTTCTCCTTTTCATTACAATTTTTATTACTATTGTTATGATTTTATTTCAATTATTAAACTGTTCTCATCTCAACCCACGAGTTTTCTTACTTTTGCCCTTCTGATTCTCTCCCTCTTCCCACTGGGGGGGGAGGGTGAGCGAGCGGCTGTGCGGTGCTTGGTTGCTGACAGGGACTAAACCACGACACCTTTCTTGTCCCTTGTCTTTCTCTGCTAACAAGAGTACAAAAAGGTGGACAACCAAGAGGAGCACAAAAATGGCACTGTCAGGTTAAAGATGTAGGTCCCTCCTCCGCTCTTTAGACTGTTTGTCAGGTCACTTAGAGAATCCTCCTCTGGCTGCTGGGCACATGATAATGAAGTGTCAGAGGCTGAAAGTTCCCAATGTCTTAAACAACAAAAAAAGCCCACGCCCAACACCAAACCAACCAACTAGAGCTCAGCAGCAGCCGCCTCTGCAGGAAAATAACTTTATGAAGAACTTCTAACTTGACTTACCCTTTCTATTACTTTTGTAAGCAATGTAACACAGCATCAGGGGTCTCAGAGCATGTGTGAACATTTCTAGATCTTCCCTATCAATATCTGTAATGACAGGAGCTTGACTAATTAAACACTAATGACATTTCTAAAAGAAAACAGGCTTTGCTAAGCTCCTTCTTTATCAAGTTTTCCTAATTGCATTTAATTTGCACATCCCTACACATCAGTTTCTGAATTTGTGTTCTGTCTACATTAGTCAGGATTCTGCACCTCAAAGGCTAACCAACACTTAAATTCAGAAATCAATTCTATAGGATAACTTCTTTGTTTTGGAAAACAAAGTGTCCAAATTCTAGAAGAATAGAATAGGCAAGATTTAAAAATAGGTACCCTGAGCAATCTTCTGTGTTACAAAGCACTCACATTCCCCCTTGCACTCACCAGCAGGATTTGCAAGCCATAAGTCCCACTACTATACATCTCCAGGTCCACCTGTGACTCAGTGTCACAAAAAAGTCTAAGCAAATTTCCCCGCTTCCCACTTTCATTTTACAACTTTTTTTTTTATGTTATGCCGAGCAATGAAAAATGGCTGTAACAACAGAAATGTGACCTATTAAAATTCTACACGTACTGAAATCGCATTGATGTTCAAAATCATGTCCCCAGCTTCCAAGCTGGCAACTAAATGTAGCTGAAGACAGCAGGAGATTGTTCTCGACATATGTGTTAATAATAAACATTAAAAAGAATAATATCTAGTAGTATATAATACAATCAGCTACATCAGTGGTAGTCAGTGTACACTTTCCTGTTTCTCTTTTAAGATTCTGAGCTTATCTGTCTTAACTACGGATTTGCTTTCTCATTTCTAGATTAATACGCTCAAAAAGCTTAGATAAAAGCCTAATTCATTAACAAAAATCCACTATGTTGTTTCTTCAATTAATTTCCTAAATGGAAAACTAGAAAGCCCTAGTTATGGAGCAATCCTGAGGACAAAGTCAGCAATGCTGAGCAAAAGAGGAAAACTGGTAAAATGCAGTAGCTTTGCAAGATGCTAATACACTTAGTCACACTCTCTAATTTTGTCTGTTCTAGATAGGCTACAGCAGAATTCCCCTAGAATTACAAAGTATAGTTACATGAATAATAATTCAACAAAATTAATGCTGTTAAAATAAATCCTAGAGAAGTAATAACACCTTATTAAATATTACCTGTTCAGACACAGTTTTCATCTACCTTTGATTTTCGTTGCTAGAATATGAATTATCCTCAGTTCTTTTCCTATTCATACAAATTCACATTTACACAAATGTGACTTAACTCCAAGCACATTCTATAAAAATGTATATCCAGACACAAAGCTTAAGAAATGTTACATAAATTCTTGACTTTTCAATGCTGTTACCTAGCCCTGTTTTTACTTTTGTACATTATTTCCACCCCACAATATGAAATCAGCTTAAAATTAAAACTCATATAGTACACTAGGAGGCTTCTGCTGAGGGCATCTCTCTGAAGCAATGGTACAGAATATAAGCACGTTCAACAGTACTTGAAGAGAAAGATTTTATGCTACTCACCATTCTGCAATTTCAGGATGAAGGATTTTGTTGTCCACATTAAATCTAAAAAAAAACCCCAAAAATACAAATGTTAAAAACCAGCCAAACACACAACAGCAGAGACTGCATATTTACTGTTTTTTAAAAAAAAAAAAAAAGTGTCTCCTCTGAGGATGTGAAAACCTGCAAAGGCAAATATTGCATTGGAATTCAGTATAGCTCAGTATAGAGCCCAGTGAGGAGAATGCACACACCTTCACTGTGCAGGTACTTCATTTTGAAATACATGAGACTAAATCAGATACGTAATTGTAAGAATGTGCAGAAACCAGAGAAGCAGTATGTTCAAGACATATTTAAAAAACTTCTTTTGACAAAGATAAAATGTTAAGTTATCAATTCACAGCTATGAGTGTGGGTTGGACCAGATCGACCTCCAGAGGTCCCTTCCAACCAAAATTGTTCTGTGATTTTAACTTTGCTCCTCAAATACCCTTCAATGAAATTAAACACAGTGAATTGCTAATTTCATCCTTTGTTTTACACCTTCCAATTTTTGTGTGCAGAGAACGTGGCATGTGATAAACAAGCTTGCTCAGGACTGTGAAAAGGAAAACCACCTCTCCTTGTCTTTTCCAATGTAGAGAAGAGACAAAGCAAAAGCTTCCATCTCACCTTGGCCTCAAACACTTAACTATTTTTCTGTTTATTTTCTACATTAGCAATTCATGTATTCTTGGAACTATTTTGAGGCTCTCTAAACAATAACATTACAGTGGCCAATAGAGTAAGCAGCTGAGTAATTAAGTGGAACATAAATGGATTTTCAAGCATTGTTCAAGGGGGGTTTTGCTTACAATTTAAATGCCTAAGAGTGTTCTGCATCAAAGATATTTTTGTCTGACTCAGGACTGTTGGCTCTTCAGTTAGAGCATTTAAGAGAATTAAAATGCTCCAAGGCTCCCAGCAGATCTTCACAAGAATGTTGTAAGGCAACAATTCATTTTCCCACATTTTTGAAGGAAAAATTAAATCTATTCCAGGTTATTAACCATTCTTTATACCTCAGAAGGGATGAAATAAAGCAAAATCCAATTAAAAAAATTATTTGGAAGTCACTTCTGATTGTACCAGGGTCTTCCTGCATCCTCAGATAGCAGAAAAAAAACGTATGCTTCTGTTTTTCAAGAACATATGCTCATAAGCTTATAAAATCCTAACAAGGTGAAGGTTAATAGCTTTATGTTCCTACTTCAAGATAGAAAACAACAACTTATCACAACATTCAACAAGGACAAGCTGCATGGTATTCAGTATTATGGGCATTAATGAGAAACCACTGGAAAAGCAACAATACAAAAAGCCACAAGTCACAAAATACTGCATCATTATAGAATAAAGTTGATACTTGGAAACAAGAAAGTCTTGTAACACCAGAGAAAAAGGGCACTTTCTCAATTTAATCATCACCATCCCAACAACTGTTACCTATGTAGGCCAATGCAGACATAATTCTGGAATGGAAGAGCCAGTTAAACACAAATTTATACAGAAGAAGATATACGAATGATATAGTAAAATCAATCTATAAAAATTCTAAAAAACCAAAAGCCTGAGCTCCCTATTTGACTGGAAAGCATACCAACTGACACCACCACAGAAAACCAAGACACAGAAGAATTAAGCTGCAGCTGTAACAACAGATACGAGGACTTTCAATAATTGTCATCAGTATGTCAGATGGAAAACACATCAATGAAGGCAAGTGTAAGGAGACGCTGCAGCACTGCAGAAAGCTCCAACACCAGCTCTATGCAAATAAGACAAGTATAAACTCTGGTTATCATGAAATAACAAAAGAAAACAAAGGGCAAGGAAGGGCAGGTACAGAAGGCAGCTGACTCAGACTCTGAAAATTCACAGCTCTTCTGTCAAGAACCTGACACGCACACTTTAACCACAAGCACGAACAGATGAAACCAAAAGCAAATCAAATGAGCCAAACAGTAAAACTATGAACCTCACAACAGAAGACTGCATCTCATCTGAGCACTTATCTATTAAAAAAAAAAAAAAAGGGGTGGTGGTGGTGGAATTGTATACCGGCATAGGCTTATAATAGTTCAAATAATGCTCTTTTAGAAAAGAAATTTCAGCTGAAAGATGTACCATCTCTGTTGCAGTCCCTGGATTTACCCATCCTGGCCCAAAAGGCTCTGCTTGAACTGTCTTTGTGCTGCCAGAAATGCAAGTTTTACTTACTGACTGGGACCACCTATGTGGCAGCTCCTTAAAATTCTAGTTGCTGTCAATTGGGGAAACTAATTAAACACACAGAAAGGCAGCAGGATTAAAACAAGGGGGTGCTGGGGGCATGGAGAAGAGGCAGGCAGTCATCAGCAGAACAGCAGCTTTATGTCTCACCTGAAAGACACACTTTCTGATACAATGTCAAGTATAAAACAAAATCTTAGACCTCCAGGACACACCATCAATTCAGATTTGGAGGAGAATCCGATCTATTGTATATAGCTTTTTCAAGGAAGCCAATGATTAAGGATTGAACTGCCTCAACTCTGCTTAGCTCGNTCTGAGGCAAAGAAATTCACTGAAAAACTTTAAACGTTAGGTACAATTTCTTAAACTGTCTATCGTTTAGATCAATCAATTCTGAGGATGAAAAAAAGCCCCCAACACAGCCAGCAAAGATTTATTCAACAGTGTTTTAAAGTATGTGGCACATTACTGCGTGTCTACAGGTTCAAAATCCATTTTCTATATGGTGAATCACATCATCTCAAAGCATTTTTACAGGTGCTACATAACTGCTACATGATTAGATTTAAAAAATTCCTGCACATTTTCCAGTCTGAAAAATGGGTCCATGAATTAGGAAAAAAAAATGGAACTAGCCTGTATTAGCAAACAGAAATACATTATTTCTAGAAAACAATGCATTAGAACTACTTTAGAAATCTGCCTTCTACAGTTAAGCCATCTGAAGCAAGGGAGAGCAAGTCATTTCTGTAGGATTCATAACAGCTGTAAACAACGCTGACGAGGGGAGTTACCAGGAGCCACATTAGTAAATGGTCCAGGTCTCCTAAGTCCCTGT